>CAJQZM010042240.1:35960-48751 GCA_907164665.1 Colias nastes | reverse complement strand
ACTAAAGGAACACAGGTATTTTATTTATTTGCATATTATTTGATTTCAATATTATGTTTTTATTGTTCTGTTATGATAAAATCTTCTTTGTAAATGTTGAAACAATGGAAAATAATATTATATCTCTTCAATAATTTAAAAGGTATAAAAGAAATATCAATTAAAATTTAAATACATGATCATGATAAATCTCAACAGGCTTTTTTTGTAAATAATTTTTGTGTTCTTGTGTCATGTCCTTCCTCTACGCCTTTATAGTTGTATAAAGCTATTTTTATTTATAATATTATATTACAAAATATAAAAATAATTTATACAGGCATATACAAATTATTTACACAATTTCTCTTCCTATAATTTCATTTGTAATTGAGGATCAGTGACCGCAACAAACATAATTAATTTTAAACAATTATCACATGACAAAAGACTATTTATTCAGCAGTAGGTACATACAAATTCAAATGATAAAAGAGTTATTGTCTATTGTTTAATTTATGTTTACTATTGTATTGTCTATGACACCAATTTGTAATGGTAGTATACTTTATTAAATTAATTAATATTGGAAGAGAAATGAAACAATATATGATATAATTTCTATTATTTGTAAAGTTGAATATTCATAAAGTTTCTATAAATTCATGTTTCTCGTAATTGAAATCGAAATTTTCCTGCTAAATAGATTATAATTTACATAGTACTATGACATTAAACAATTATATTATTATGATACATATTTTCATTATAATAATATACTAGCTTTCCGCCCAATAATCCAAGTTACACTCTATATGTGCTAAATTTCATTGTAATCGGTTCAGTAGTATTTGCGTGAAAGAGTAACAAACACACACATACACATCCTTACAAACTTTCGCATTTATAATATTAGTAGGATAGTAGGAAGTAGGAAGTAGGAAAGGATTATACACTGTTTAATTAAATACATTTATTACAAATGTAAGTATGTTAATTTTTAAACAGGGTCTTGGCTTCACATTAATCGGTGCGGAAGGTTCTCCAGAAACAGAAGGATACCTTCAAATTCGCAGTATCGTACCTCATAGTCCTGCTTGGATTGATGGTAAGTTGTGATACATGTAAATTTATTAATATTTATATTTCATCTTGATATATTATGTAGTTATTTCTTATACTGATTCACAAAATAATGTTTAAAATATTTATTTAATCTTAGATTTAAAATTAAATATCATCAATTATTCCTAATATGATAAGGCAAACATAAGAAAATATTGTTTTCATTTCTTAAGCTACTTGATCTACAGCTACCAGTTTTTTCCTGTAACAAAATAAGTACATAATACAAAGGTATTATGAATACAATTGTCTTATACATATATCCTAGTGCCATTATACATAATATTATATTTTTAATTACTTCATACCATAAACATTTTTTAAATTATTATTCAACAGGTGCTCTCCGACCCGGCGACGTCATAGTGGGTGTTGGTAACCGCGGCGTTCGTGGTTTGACGCATGTACAAGTAGCTCAAATCTTCCAAGGGATCGCTGCGGGGAGTGACGTCACACTTCATTTTGTTAGAGGTATGTTTGAGGCTTAAACTCAAATTTATCTATTCAATCTGACTTTCTAGAAGCACTTTTGAATCGTCATAACATAGTTTTTATAGTGTGTTTTATGGAGTTTTTAAATTATGATATTAATTGCCAATTGAAACAATAAAACACACAAAATAAGATTATTTCCTATGAAATTCTAATTGTACTCACAGAAGTGTTGAAATCCCAAAAATTTACTGAAATAGATAAGAATAAAAAGCATCACTGAGTAGGTATTTGAAAATTAACGAAATAATGTCTTCTGTCTCCACCAACTTAATAAACATAAATCATAATTGAAATAATTTTTTTGTCCATTTATGTTTTACAATTAATCTACTATAGTGGGTCCCCAACAAATTGAAATACATATTTTATGGACAGTACTAAGAAAGTTAACTAGTAATTTAATTAAAATTAAATTGTTACAGGTTATCCATTATCATTTGACTCGGAGGACCCCAACACAAGGGTGCTCAGTACATTAGCGGTGGATGCTAGCAGCGATGCAGTGGCTATGCAACAGCTTACAAGAGCTTTACGGACTAGGTAAGTTATAAACAACAGTTTATCTAGTACATATTTATGGCTAATATTGATTATTGGTAAAACTTCCGAGCGTCGATGTATAATATATACTAATATTATAAAGCTGGAGTTTATTTGTTTGTATGTTTGTTTGGTTGAACGCGCTAATCTCGGGAACGACTGGTCCGATTTGAAAAATTCTTTCGGTGTTAGATAGCCCATTTATCGAGGAAGGCTATAGGCTATATATCATCACGCTAAGACCAACAGGAGCGGAGCCACGCGGGTGAAACCGCGCGGTACAGCTAGTACTGTATAATGTAGAAATTAATTTCGCTCATTCGAAAACTCTGCCTAATACATGCAAGAGCAGAGTTTTGCTTTGGAAAATTTTTGAGTGTGATTACGCTTGTGCGTCTTTTTTTGTATTAATGATTGTGCCTCTAGTTCTAAATAGTACATTATTGAGTTATATTTTCAAATCATAGACTTGAGAATTAATATTTAAATTTGTTTGTATCAGGTTCCACCTAGAATCCCCCGAAGGTCGTGACGTACCAGACAGCAGGGAAGGTGCCCAACGGCGGCTGTTATCACGGTCCTTCGATTTGGACGAACTCCCCGCGGATACTACTTCGTTGCCCCCACGCTGTCCATCTGCTGATCACCTGCTAGCGCTGGCTTCTGGTATGTGACCCATAAAAATATAAACTTTAAAATTATAAAGCTGAAGAATTTGTGTGAACGCGCTAATCTCAGGAACTACTGGTCCGATTTGAAAAATTATTTCGGTGTACCCCATTTATCGAGGAAGGCTAAATATAGGCTATATATCATCTCGCTAAGACCAACAGGAGCGGAGAAATAATAAATGTGTATAGCAATTATAGTGGCAAGACTCTTCCAAGCCAGACGCTTCTTGATGGCAATTCATTTAATCAGAGGTTTTTGAAGTGAAACTTCTTTAGGCACATTGAGAGTAAAATTTCAAGGTCACGTCATGGCAATATCGTCACGTCATGGAGTAAAGCGATTTTAGTATCTTTGAATCTTGTCAAAGAAGTTTCACTTCTGTCTCGTGTTCTCGGCACACACGCTGTTTTTATTGTTAAACTAGCGGTCCGCCCCGGCTTCGCCCGTGGTACATATTTCGCAATAAAAGGTAGCCTATGTTCTTTCTCAGGGTCTAAAGATTTTCTGTGCCAAATTTCATCAAAATCGGTCCAGTAGTTTATGCTTGAAAACCATACATACATACAAACCTTTCCTCTTTATAACATTAGTATAGATATAACCTATATTAATTCCAATTATTTCCCAGATCACCAACACCGCAGTGCAGCTACAAACGAACCAGGTCGTGAATTAGTGCTCACATTACGGCGTGGGGCCGCTGGTTTTGGTTTTACTATAGCCGATAGTGTACATGGTCAGAAGGTTAAGAAGGTAATTATTTAAAATAAAAGATTAAAGTATTTTGTTAATAACAACTAGATACACAATCAGCAACAAACAATTAATGTTTGGTTTGGTTCTGGCCAGCTTAGACCGTT
The DNA here is from genome assembly GCA_907164665.1 of Colias nastes. Classification (NCBI taxonomy): domain Eukaryota; kingdom Metazoa; phylum Arthropoda; class Insecta; order Lepidoptera; family Pieridae; genus Colias; species Colias nastes. Next base: position 45,080 of record CAJQZM010042240.1, on the reverse strand, counting down.
ACAATTTTATGCTTTCGTTTTGTGGCTATATTTAATAATAAGCCTTATTTTTCTATTTAGTTGTTTTAAATCATCTAAGAGTTGTAGAAATTGTTATTCAAAGTATGGAAATTCATTTCGCTTGCACTAAATTGGAATTTAAATGATTTCTTTATTCCATTATAGACACTAAAATCATTTTATTTCAAGAAAACAAGAAACTATCATGTTTTGTATCAATTTTAAATTCTACTATCACCTACCATTTCTTCAAGCTAAGTTATTATTAACACAATAATTATTTCCAGGTATTAGACTTAGGCCGTTGCGCAGGATTGCGTGAAGGAGACTTGCTATTGCAAATCGGTGAGACAGACGTGAGACATACACCTCATCAAAGGGTTGTGCAGGTAAGATGTATTTAGTTTGGAATTAGAATTTATTTTGAAGGGAGATTCAGGATAAAACTTCATATAGCTTTCTTTTTGTTTATCTCCCTTGTATGTAAGTTTGCAAAAATGCTATTTTAAAAAAGTCATTAAATTTTTTATAGATTGCGCATGAACGTCTGCAATCTGTACAATACACTTTTTGGAAGTTTTATAATATGAAAATATATAATTTACTAATACCTTTAACGAAAAATTTAAAATGAGTTTTGTCCAAACATGTTAAAGTTTCGTCCTTTAGCGAGGGCAAAGTTTATTTATTTATTTATTTATTTATCCTTTATTGCTCTTAGATAACTTAAATATGAACTTAATCTAATTATAAATTAAAACAAATGGCGGTCTTATCGCTAAATAGCGATTTCTTCCAGACAACCGGAGTACGGAAGGAAATTAGTTAGAGGAGAGGAATAGGGCAGAGCATAAATATAAAGGTTCTGTGACATTCATAAATAGCTGAAAGAATATGAATAAATAAATTTACATAAATTTTTCAACACTCAATCAACAATCATTAATTTTATAAATTTTCAGGTACTAAAAGAGTGTCCAGCGATGTCTGAAACAACGTTACGTGTTTGGAGAAAAAATACAATAACTAGGGCTCCTCGCAGCCGCTCAGCTACGAGGGTTCAACCTACCAATAGTTAGTATTCTAATATTTACATTTTTATTTACAAAAATCTTATATAGACCCATTTATGTACAATAAACAATAAAACTCAAAATCACGTTAAAATTGTCTGAAGCAAAACTCTGCCTACGCGTCTTTAAAGGCAGAGTTTTGCTAATTAGCGATAAAATAGACAGTTTGAACTTTGAACGTTATTGCCACGTAATAAAGTGTTAATTTCAATGAAAGTTTTTTACAATATCGCTCGTACATTCTTTGACGATCTTTTAACAGATGATTGTGAGTCTAGTTGCTAATATTACGTCAAATGACGAATTTTTTCTAGCTAAGAAACTAATAAAATAATTTTGTAATTTAGATAACGCAGCAAATACTCAATTGGGTAGAAGCAAGACTCCCACCGCAGAACAGTTGAGGTCACCAGCTCTGAACTCAACAGATACTGCGAGGGGCAGACAGAATGAAATGAACTCTGGTACGCTTTTTATTTATTAATGTTATTATCTGCATATTTATATAGAGGATACGTTCCTTTTAGCTTATTTGCCAGTTAAAATGAGAAAATCAGTAGAAACTATGAGTAAGCCTTGAATGCAAGCCAAGCAAGAGTTTAAACCCGTATTTCAATATTAAAACAACTTTGGTGATGTTTTTCTATAATATCAATTATGTAATGAAATCATGAATGAGCCGTCCGCAAAAAGATATAATTAATTTGCTATGACTAGATTTATAAGTTTTAAATAAATTGAAATAAGACTGTTCTTCATACTACAAACAAAGATACACAAGTATCAAATAATAAATATACAATAATTACAGTGGAAGCAACGTACGCAGTGCCAGAACACAAATCCCGTGAAACCCGCGAGAGCATAATGGACAGACGACGCAGAAGCAGTACCCCAGGCGCCAGACTAACTTTACCTGTAGTCACACCGTGGAGCGAACAGACAGACAACTGGAATGAACGAGATACCTGGATAGATAACTCGAATAACATACGAAATTGGGCGGAAAACGCGCAGAAATGGGATGAAAACGGCCAGAAATGGGACGGGGCAAGCCAAAAATGGGATGGTTCCAGTCAAAAGTGGGACGGCACAAGCCAAAAGTGGGATGGTACAAGTCAAAAATGGGATGGCACAAGCCAAAAGTGGGACGGGACAAGTCAAAAGTGGGACGGGGAAGGAACTAGTAATGGAAATTGGGAGGGAAATGGGGAAAGGTGGAATAATAATTGGGGAGAACTGCCCACGCCGACTATACATGTTGATATGAATGCTGCGTATTGGAGGGGAAATGCTAGTGTTGCTGATAGTAGTGATAATGGAGGTTAGTCATATTTTGTTATAAAAAAAACTATAGTTTTAAAATATTATTAAAGAAAATTTGTACTCAATGATAGGCGCGAGAGTTTAGCATAACGTCAAATTTCGATAAAATTTAAATGAACATTGACTAGACTATAAAATATGCTACTTTTCAAATAATTCCGAATATAACCACGGAAAGAAAGTAATACGTGGGAATATTAATAAATAATAATACACTCGATAATTTCCTTATTTATACATATAGGAAAACAAGTAATCTGTCCTTGTCAACCAAGCATATATGGCATTACATATGAAGCTATATTTAAATTAAATCATTCCATTAATACTCAATCGATTGCAATTCCATATTTTTTTATTCAATGCAACTATTCTTTTATTAGTTTGATCAAATTTAAATTTGTATTTGTTGCCATTTCGTCCAAAAGAATGTACAAAAGATCATCTACTATATGCAAGCTATAATAATATGTATTAATTACTAGAAATTATTAAAATAAATAAAAAATAATCTACCAAAATAATTTCAGGTTTCCCAGAAGACGGTCTACTGCATTCTCCGACTACAGCAGCCATAAGTGGTCTTTCGCGACAGTCTCCTTCCACCAGCCGAATAAGACCACACTCACCTTCTAATTCTACTGGTAAGATTTATGAAAAATGTAATATTATTTTGATTTGTTTGTAATTAAAATAAAACAGGGTAGAATTTTGCTATGCCACCTGAAGCAAAAGTAGTCGTAATACTGTAATTTTACGCAAAGTAAATATTCCATCATTATTAGAAAGAAATTAAAGTGTGTCCAAAGATTTAAGAAAATAATTTTGCCTAATCTGGGAAAAGAACCTACTAAAATCTGAAAAAAAAAAACACCCTGTATTTTTTATTGTAAGGATGCAATCTCTACCAAACTTGATAAATCAAATGAGAGGAAAACAATGCTTAAAAATAATAATTTCTCAAGCCTCCCCTTGGCAATCCTCGCTGCAAAGTATTCAAAACATCGGGTAAAATAACATAATTTATAAATGTCGTTTAAAATCCGTTAGAAGTCTTTAATTTCTTCTTATATTATAATCACAAAAGTACACTTCTAAGCACTATTTTTACAAATTTATATACTTAACTATGTTTCCCCAGGTCGTCTCCGCAGTAACTCCCCATCAAACAACAGTGCAACAGACAGACTGTTGAACAATTCACCATCTACACGAATGCAGAGTCAATCCCCTTCGAATAATTCTTCCAATGGACGGTTGAAGGGATCTCCTATGAGGTTTGTTATATTAATATAGATAATAATATTAAATAATTTTAGAGCTTTTCTTTTGTTTATTAGATAAATCTAATTTGTATAACAGTATTTAATGTTGTAAATAAGATGTACATGATTTTTCTGTTCTTTAGCTTGAATTGTATATAACTAGCATAGATAGTTTGAATATTTTTATGAAATAATTAAAAATTAATTATCTTAAATCAGTAGTGTATATTATATAGTAATGATTATTTCAAATTTTATAAGTATATTAAATTAATAAATAAATTGTATGGTAATTTTCATTTAAGATTTTGCATGACAATGTGTTTTATTTAGTTTTACATTTTGTTTCACGCTTAATTAAGGCTTAAAACTCGTCGACCGATAACTATTGTTATTTATGCAAGGTTTGTACAGTTATTGATTTTATTTCATTTTTTAATTTGATAAAAGTGGGTCACAAATCACTTGATAATGTATAGAATTCAGTCGTAATTTAAAACCTATTTCATAAATTAAATAAAACAAGAGGAACGGATGCTCTATTTACTTTCCTTCAGAATTCCTAGCTAATCTCTTATTTATGACTTATAGCATTATGAGTATGTATCTATTGTTCACCTATTATTTTTTTATAATTATTACTTAATGACTGACTAAACCTACATCCATCACTCATATTCAACTAATTTTTTATCGCCGTAAACATAATTTATTCAACACTAAAACTCAAGCACAAAATAACTAAATAATACAATTTTCTTCCAGGCTCGGTGACGCGTCACCATCCCGTCACATCCACTCGCCGGTGTCACATAGATCTACATACGATGGGGATATGCCGCAACAAGTGTATGTTGCTAACTACCCGCAGGTATTTGTGTTTCTTATTTATTTATTTAGTCCAAGGTTGATTAGATGTAAGCTTGATTTGTTCATATTATGTCAATGTATAATATGTAATATCTATTAGTCTAGTCATTAGTGTAGTCCGGAGGCCCACATCCCTTCCCATCCCCTACCCATCCTCTCCTTCCCTATCTTCATTCCCTCCCATCCTCGCCCCTTCTACCTAACTCCTTCCAAATCCCTTTGAGGACAGCAACACATCCACTTCCCAGTGGAGTGGATGCTTATGGGCGGCGTGTATCGCTTAACACCAGGCGACGCGTCTGCTCGTTTGCTATCCTATAGCATAAAAAAAAAAAAAAAAGTCAGATGTAATCTGTGATATTCTAGTAATGAAAATAATGCAGAAATACCTAGTTATTATTTATTCAACTTCGTTAGAAGCAGTTTTGAATCGTCAAAATACAGACAAATATTAATTTACCATAATATATAAAAGGGGCATACTGAATAAATTATTTATGTTTGCGAAATGTTTTATATTTAGTATACATGTAAAGCATAAAACGATTTGAAAAGAGAGAAGTAGAAGAGATTTTAAAAATAAACAGTGACATTCAATCTATTTTGTTATAAAGCAACTATTTAACAAGTGCAATTCACTTGATAATATTTATAAAAAAATCTAAAATTATGTTTCCAGGTGGAGGCTGGTGGCTCGACAGACCCAGAAGCGGATGTTCTAGTTCGACTCGCTCGTGGTTCCGCAGGTTTTGGGTTCCGCATCGTGGGCGGTACTGAAGATGGCAGCAGAGTCGCTGTGGGATATGTTGTGCCAGGTATATATGGGTTTACAAAATATTTAAGAATATTAAGGGCTAATTTTCAATCCTTGGTTAATACTTATTCGTCGAATAACGTATTAAACTACCATTTCAAAAATGTATTCTTTGCCTGTACTTGACAGTTTACGGGAGACATTTTAATGTTGTCGTGTAATACTTTATTGGGCGAATAAGTTTTAACCATGGATTGAAAAATCGGCCCTAAAAGAAAATAATATGTATTCTTTGTATAAAAGTGTCTATGAAAATAAGTATTATAAAATGATATGGCAAATAACAATAACTGATATTATAAAATCTACTGCTAATGTTAAGAAATTGTTATTTTTGTAAACATTCATAATAACTAGAGCTTTTAACTACTATGCCTCTAATCTGATACATATTATGTTCTATTCTTGTGTCGATATGTACATTTTTTATATTAACACCAATCTTGTTATGAAAGTTTGGTTAACCAAGTTTCAGAAGAACTTTAAAAAGGCATTTCTTGAAATACTTCTCATCATAAATAAAGCTCATTCATTTTAATGATTATGTTAATCTTTAATCTAACCATAAAAATTTACAGGCGGTCCAGCAGACGGTCTACTCCGACCGGGCGATCTACTAACATCAGTAGACGGTATACCATTAAGTGGGGCTACTCACGCTCGAGCTGTCGCGTATGTGTGTCAGGCTGCGTCTAGAGGACATGTAAGTTATATATATTTATTTGGTAGAAATAATTTCGAAAGTTACTAAGAAAAACGTATATACGTTTTAAACGAGGAACTGTCAAAGTTTAAAGAGATACTTTAATAATTCACGATGTGATAGCTACTGTAAAAACAGAGCGAAATACAAAATTAAAACCAGCTTTTTGTTAATATTAACAGGTAACACTGGGTGTGAGACACAACAGAGCAGATATTCAACCGCTCGGCTTGCCAGCTGTAGTTCCAACACATCAACACCAACCACTGCTGACGTAAGTTTTAACGTCTTTTACCTAATACTAGTTGCGCTCCGCGGTTTCACCTGCGAGGCTCCGCTCCTGTTGGTCTTAGCTTGATGATATATAGCCTATAGCTTGCCTCGATAAATGGGCTATCTAACACCGAAAGAATTTTTCAAATTGGACCAGTATTTCCTGAGATTAGCGCGTTCAAACAAACAAACAAACTCTTCAGCTTTATAATATTAGTATAATTTATGGGTAATATTACTATGGGTAAGTAGAAGTAGAAAAATGTGCATATATTTTTTCAAGTCACACTGAAATTACTAGGAATATTGTTAAAAGTTTGGCAATATTCTGTTTTGTTGCAAATGCATAATATCTACATTTTGTCAATCCCTAATCTCTATCTATACCAAATTGTTGCATTAAAATGAAATGGTGTATTCGTAATATCAAATAAATGATATAAAATAAACGTAAATAATAAAATAATACTTATTTACTTCAGCGCGGAGCCCACAGTACCGCACCCGCCAGCCTCATACAATATCCTACACCCTGCACCCATGTATCCGCCCACTGCACACATGCCTATGTAAGTAACATTTTCTAGCAAATAAACATTACATACTAAAATAACTATACCTCACAATGACCTATTAAAGTCGACAAAAGATTAAAAATGTCTGAGGGGCGTTTGCATAAAATATTATTTCAAATTAACACCTTTTCTCGTAGCAGTAACCTTATCTCGTCAAAATTATATTGTACGCGTGCATTCTTAAACTCTGCCTAATAGTCTCATAGGCAGAGTTTGGCTTGGGACACATTTTCAGCGTCATTATGAGTCTAGTTGTTTATTGTTTCTGTAATAACAAGTAAATAAAATTTTAATGTGATATTTTATTTTCCGCTAATTCCAATATTGAGATATTACAAAGATTTCAAAACAAGATACTAAGAATAATGACAAGCTCTCCGTGGTACATACCCAACGAGCTCCTTCACAATGACCTAAGAATCCCTACTGTGAAACAAGAGATCCAACGCTACACAAAGTCATATAAAGACCGCTTAGCGCACCACCCTAATATTCTCGCCCAGACACTTATGGGTGAAGATCATCAAGCACGACGACTGAAACGAAAAATACCTCAAGATTTGGTCCGCCCACAGTGACCACACTGTTATAATGAGGATGTGACAAAGGTCACATACCGTGCATGCCAATAATGATATGTCCAACATGCCGCTTATTGTCCCAATTATAATGGAGACAGATCGCAGCAAAAAAAAAGATAAAAAAAAAAAATATATATTTTCCGCCAATTATATATCATAAACCTACTTTTCATCCCCTATTTCATTCATCAAGTAGTCGCTACCCCACTAAGAGATACACAAGTTTGAGAGCAATGTTCGCATGCTCTCAGTGTATAAATTCGGTTGAAACATTTTTTCCATATAATAAAAAACTTTTTGTCCAAAAATTGTTAACCACTTCCTCCTCTACAATATTTTCAATAAATAATATTATCAATCAGGTACGGCGTCCAATACGAAGCGAACAGCGGGTGGAATGTACCCTATGACGTCACGGTGACGAGGAACGAGGGGGAGGGGTTCGGTTTCGTCGTCATTTCTTCTACTAACAAGGCAACTAGCACTATTGGTAAGTTCATATTAATTTATTTACAAAAAATGGTTAATAGCGAATAGCAATACATTGTCACGTTGTCAGCGTGGTTAATAGCAATACATTGTCACGTTGTCAGCGTGGTTAATAGCAATGCATTGTCACGTTGTCAGCGTGGTTAATAGCAATGTATTGTCACGTTGTAGGCGTGGTTTAAGAGGCCGTATCGATTTTAAGAGTGATTTTGACTTGTTTCTTTAATTCTTTAGGAGCTCGTTTAAAAAAACTAACTACTATGTTATATGAAAGTAATGGTATAATTTAAAATTCTCTAGAATATTCGATTATATAAATCTGCCGTAACAACGTTTGCGCTCCCGTATATAATCTAAAATTCTAGAGAACTTTAAATTATTCCATTTCTTTCATAAAACATATAATATGTATTTTTTTTATTGCAAATTTTTAAGCATTAACCTATCATTTAGTGTGTATTTTTTATTTTTTTTTTAACTCTGTTGTAAGAACTAGAAATTCGACGCCATATACGCATAAAATTTCATCAAAGTAAGGCTATTTTAACTTAGATGTTCTTTGAATTTTTCAATAAAAGTACATAAATTGCCTCGAACATATTTTAGGATGTCTCAGTGTCTTTACTGTAGTATATTTTATAAGAAAACTTCATCTATTAAATTCCGTGTAAAATACAAAGACACGAACGTCCCGCATGGAAAAAATTGAAACACGCCTTAGGTTATTGGCTATTAAACAAACTGGACAATGAATATCAATAAATTGTCTCGAACGTATTTTAGATATTGAATGAATCTTTAATTTAAGATATCATCACACATTGTTACTAATTTAGTTTTGTTAAACGAGCGTCTAAAGAATTACAGAAACAAGTAAAAATCACTCTAAAATCGATAAGGACTCTTAATATTAATACGTTGTAGGCGTAGTTCATAACAAATAGCAATGCGTTTTCACGTTTTCGGCGTGGTTAATAGCCAGTAGCAATGCTTTGTCACTCTGTAGGCGAGGTTATTAACAACAATCTGTCATAACTAAGTTGTAAATGACTATAAACTGTCACATCGGAGTGGTTCACAATAAACTATCCCGTTACAGGTCAACTAATCCCCAACTCGCCAGCGGCCCGCTGTGGGCTGCTCCACGTGGG
>CAJQZM010042240.1:0-35950 GCA_907164665.1 Colias nastes | reverse complement strand
CTGCCCGTGCTTCGCCTGCCGCACCCCGACGTGGTCGCGCTGATCAAGCGCTCCGGCACCACCGTCACGCTCACCGTGCTGCCCACACGTCCTGACTGACTGACTGACTGACTGACTTACACAGTGGCATATAACACGCCAACTAACAAGCGCTTCGACACCATCGTGCTCTCCATCCGCCTTGAGTGACTGACTGACTGACACAGTAGCCATCGACCATATAACACGACAACTATCAAGTGCTTCGGCACCACCGTGCTGCCCACCCGCCCTGACTGACTGACTTTACACAACGCGGACACTGACGTTACAACACGCTGATACTGACGTTACAACACGCCGACACTGACGTTACAACACGCTGACACTGACATTACAGCTCGCTGACACTGACGTTACAAGCCGCTGTCACTGACATTACAGCACGCTTACACTGAATGGTTCAGTGTCTGCCGGTGGCTATCTAAGTCGTTTAGAACTTTAGACAGACTGAGTTTTTACTGACTGACAAGCTGTTTGTTGACTGACAAAATGTTTTCTTTGTTAATTTCGATTGACTTACTGAACCACTTACATGCTGACATAACTTATGATCACTGTGACTGACTCAATATCTATTCCACTTTTTCCAATAAAGTCTCTTTCAAATGAAAATATCCATACAAAGATATTATTGACTCATTTTCATTTTGCTTGCAGTATTAAAGAAATCTTGAATTTAATTAAATGTCGTCGCGAATAAATTTAATCTCTGTACTTTAAATATATTATAAGTTAAAAAGTACTTGGACCTCCAATGACCGAATTCTCAATTATTGCTAAAAACCTAGCCATTATATTTTTAAATTGAATATTGAAGCATATTGTAAAGTGTTTATTTCTACATTTAGCAAGTAATTAATTTAGTATTCAATGAGATAGCTTTAAATATTATAATTAAGTTTCGTTAAGCAATATTAAGTTACAATAAGTAATGCATTTTATTTCTAACTTAATACGCAATTTTTGAATTAGTATTATAATTATTTTATAATGCAAAATGTATAGTTAAGTTTGATAAGCGGACCATATTTTTGTGAAACTTGCATTTAAATTTTATATTGACTTCATAATTATTGTATTCATGGAATTATTAAAATTAAATACAACAAAATGTGTTACATACTGAAAATCTATGTAATTTTTTATTTGTCTCAATTTATCATAAGAGCCAATTTTATTCCATCATCGCTAATTTTATTGTTTTTGGTATAGTTTATAAGAACCTTTATAATAAAATGTAATAAAATTATGAAAACTGTATTGATCTGGCTGCTATATAAATGGTGTTAATTTAGTCACAGATTTAGAGACTTGATACTTTTAATTTATTTATGCTATAGTCAAATAATGCAATCATTAATATAGAGAAACAGAATATGTATCGATGTGAAACAGATCTAAATATGTATTTGAGCATAAATTCAAATAAAAGTGTATTAGGTATCTAAAAAGTCACTCTAAATCTGTAGTACTAAGAAAATAGTCTATACTTAGTGCTCAAAAATCAATACTAAAGTAATAAGAATCTCCATTTTGTACTGTACATATACAAAATTAGAAATACGGTCACAAATTTAGTAAGTATTTAGTTTTATATTGACTGACAGTTTGGATAAGGGACCACCGAGGGGAGGAATGTTGTATAAGTACTTATAAAATATTATTTAATAATTCTAGATGTAAGCTCTGCGTATATTTTTATAAACAATCGATATTTTTTCTTAGTTAGTATGAATTTCACCTTTGATAGTTAAATCTCGGCTTTTTTTCTGGAACATGAAAAACTATTACTATTATTATTAAAACAATATGGTTATTTTTTAAATTAAAAATTATCTTATGTTTTAATTCATTATTTTGTAACTTTTCATCAATGCCATATAATTTGAAAGTAAAGAGAGATAATGGATCAAAACGTCAGATAATTAATATTGTTCAAATATAAAAAGTAATTTTATTGAAGTGAAACTTCTTTAGGCGTGTTGAGAGTAAAGTTTCATAATTTGGCAATACCGTCATCCATGGTATATGCCGACGATTTTGGTATCTTTGAATCTTGCCAAAGAAGTTTCACTTCTGACACGTGTGCTCGTCACACACGCTCTTTTTTATTTAATCGATGGTTCAAAAATATACGCAGAGTCGTAGCTAAAGCAATACCTTTGTGCCTTTACCGCAACCGTTGTCTTGCCCGATGTATAGAATGTTAAATGTTGTCCAAAGATGTGTTGCTCTATTCATGTTGAATCAGCGTTATGTATTGAAGGAATTTAGATATACAGGTTTACTGAATAAATATATATTTTGAGTAGAATTTGTGTTTTTGTTTACTTTCCTGTTCCGCTTTATTTTTAAGTTACAAAGACGTATTTTAAGGTTACCATAGAGTATGGTAATGAGCTGTATTAAAGTTTTTATTACATAAAAGTACATAGATCTATTATTTTACAACCAAAATAATCAGGTGTTCATGTTTGTTAATAATTCTTAGTAAATTACTCATGTTAGATTATGCGCTTATCGAGCTTATCATTAACTAATGAGTAAACAAAATAAATATTCTACACTAATATAAAGAGAAAGGTTAGTATATTTATGTATGTAACGAATAAACTCAATAACTACTCTCTTAATTAATATGAAATACTCTTTTACCATTGAAAGTTACATCCAAGAAACGTAAACTATTTCTCGAGCAAGCAATAAAAATATAAAAGATCCAGGCCCAGTTCAATTTTATGACCTAAGTTTATGACAATTAATTCAAAATTTACATTAGGCTTCGGCGACGACAACAATCGTCAAATCAAAAACTCGACAGTTTTATTTAAAAAATCAAATCCAAATAATGCTGAAGTAGAAATATTATAAAAAATATTTCTCACCAATTCTAATCAGAAGAGCCGGTAAGGGCCGGCGCCCACTGCCGGCACGGCACGGCATGGCACGGCAGAGCATCCCGCGGCGTGCAATGGCATCCCGCGGCGTGCAGTGGCATCCCGCGGCGTGCTGCGTCATCCCGCGGCATTCAGTGGCATGCCGTGGCATCCTGCTAAAAGCCCCACTAATGCTGCATATGTTTCAACCTTATTTCAACTAGCTAGCAATCATAATGCAATGGCGCGCCGCGGCATCCCTTGGAATGAAACAGCAAGACACGTCATGCCGCCGCATCCTGCGGCGTGCCGCGTCATGCTGCAGCATCCTGCGACACGTCGCGGCATCGTGGCATCGAAATAAAGTAACTTGAATTCTAAACTGATTGAAATAAGATTCAAAATAACTTCATTAGTAATAAAATCCTCTGCCCTGCCATGCCATGCCGTGCCGGCAGTGGGCGCCGGCCCTTAGATTAACTGCCCCCGATAGAATCAAAAAGGTATTTAATAAAAGCTAAAAACAGATAAATAATTAATGTTTTAGTGAACGAAACGAGAAATCGTGTGCTGTCTTCGAGTAAATTTATTATTTACTAGAGGTCCGCCCCGGCTTCGCCCGTGGTACATATTTCGCAATAAAAGGTAGCCTATGTCCTTTCTCAGGTATCAAAATATCTCCATACCAAATTTCATGCAAATTGGTTCAGTAGTTTAGGCGTGATTGAGTAACAGACAGACAGACAGAGTTACTTTCGCATTTATAATATTAGTATGGATTTATATTAAAAATAATGAATAAATCCGGCTAAGAGCGAGTAGGACTCGCGCACCGAGGGCTCCGAACAAACCTACTTTTATTATGTTGTAACTCTAAAATGTACGTTTTAGCAATTTTTCCTTTATCTGTGCTATAAGAAAAAATTTGCTTTTAACCGAATTTCAAATTTCAAGACTGTGTTCACGGCCTCACGGGAAGTACAATATACAATGTAGGTTTTGATTCCCTTGCGAATGACGAAATTTGAGATAATTTGCAGCATAAACGGCTGTATCTTTTGATTGCGTTGGCTTATATGTTTGATTTTTTCTCATCGTAGATTTGAGCATTAGATATAAATTTCAGCTTGATACCTCCACGCGTTCCTGTAAAAAAGGGTCTTGACAGACCGACAAACTTTAAAATTATAAAAGATTTTTTTATATGATGTAACTAATTAAAAATATATATATTTTTAGCAATTATTTATGTATCTATGCTATAAGATGTTGCTTCGTACCGAATTTCAAGGTTCTGAGTTCACGGGAAGTACCCTGTAGGTTTTGAGTTTTGATTTCCTTGCGTACTTACGTCGAGCGAAAATTTTCAGCATTTACGACTGTAAAATATTCTGATTGGGTTAAAATAGAAGTTTGATTTTTTTACGGTTTAAAGATATTATAGATTTGAGTTTTTGGTGTGAATATCAACTTACTACAAGTAAGCGTTCATGAGTAAAATGGTTGTGAGATTAAAATTTTTCAATTTTCATCTAATTATAAATTCATGTTTTTCGCAAATATTCTTAATATATATCTGTGTTAAAAGACGTTACATTGTACCAAATTTCATTACTCTGTGTACACGGGAACAATCCTGTAGGTTTTGATTATCTAGTTTGAACTTTGAGTTGATGTTACATGTGCGTGTAAAATGTTGTTTAATAATACCAATATTACACCAATGAATAAGAAGTCGATAAAACTGTCGATTTTGTGTGACCTTTCCAAAGCTTTTGACTGTGTAGACTGTAGAGGATTCAATTCTTTTTCCGTGAACTCCGTTACTAAGAAATAAAAGGTTTAGCGCAGAATGTTGCTTCATACACACTCAGATAAGAAAACAAGCTGTCGATCGCGTTGATTTAGATTGGTGTTCCATAAGGATCATATTTAGGACACTTTCTATTTACCATAGTCCACCATAGTTACCATCTGTTTTGTTGATTTGATCGAGTTAGTAGGTCAAATATGATTAAATAGAAATAAAACGATACATATTACAAATATTATTTAATATAAATAGTCTTAAACATTACAAATCACGTTCAATAAAATCGTATTTCTTTTTATTGGGGTGCTACAGCGTTCTCCATGATCCAGTCAGTGTAGCTTGCGATGTTTGTGAAGACATCGGGGTATTCAGAAGATCCGCAGTCCTTGAAGTAGGAAGAAATGCCGACAAGAGCTTGTGTGTTGAAAATTGTTGCCACCATGGGTGCGCCGGAGTCGCCGAAACACGCGCCACTGTTTTCTTTAGCAGCGCACAACACTCCTGAAAATTTTCATGATGTTAATTTTCTATAGGTGGAGAGATTTTTTAATGATTCGACAAATTCAATATAATTCTACAGCATGTAATCAATTTTAAATATTTATATAAATATTTTTTACTCTACGTATGTTCGTGTGGCTTCAAGATTGGTATAGATTAAGTTAACTAGCAAAGAAAAATCCACACTTTTATACCTACTAGTATTGAGTTTGTTGGAAGAATGTAAAAGCCAGGGTAAACTACTCACTTTCGTTAATATCGATTTGTTCTTCGTCAGCGTAAGCAGCGGCGCAAGCGTCAAGGGACACCTTTTCTAAGACGACGGACTGGAGGGCATCGTGTTGAGTGCCTTCCTGAAATATATTTTATTAATCACTGGATAAACATATTTAATTTCGAAATACAAGTAACAACAGTTATTACAATCATTTAAAATTACAAAATAATGACACAATGTGAAATTCATATATGTACCTAGGAAATATGATATAATAATCTACTTATAACAATACAGGTATGAATAAGAAACCTGCTGGTAAAAAAAATATAAAAATATTTTTAAGTTAATAACACTTGGATATTAATTCTAAAGCAGATCATCGATCATCTAGCTTAATTAGTCTCACCGCATTAAAACCCCAACCAGCAACCACGCCAGAGACTCCAACGGGCAGAACATAGTCCTGTGGAGGCAGAGGCAGTGGTCTGATAACACTGCTTTGTCCGAACGGCTGTTGCAAGAAGACAAGGGCAATGTCGTTCTGGCGGGGAGACTCAACGTAGCCGGGGTGCTTGAGCAGACCACGCATGGTGGTTTGCAAACCTCCGAACAGACTGTTGGTGGATCCAGCGCGGATTCGGAAGTTGGACAGATCGGCTCCGCTGTTAATGTAATCGTTAGATTTATTGTTAGAACATGTGACACAAGTTGCGTTGTTAATAATCAAATTATTTTAATAAATAAAACATTTTCGATATTACCATATTGTTTTTTTTTTTAATTATTCAAAAGCTTTATAAATATATTTTTTAGGATTAAAAAAAATCGATCACAAGGCGGGATTCAAACCCGCGACTTCCACCTTACCGGGACGTTGCCTGATCTCTCGATTTTGTTATTGGTCTAAGATCCGAATATAGGTCGACCTTCACCGGCGTGATAATAGAATGAGACCAATTTTATAATAAATGTAGTCTATTAAAAAATCTATTAAAGATGGGTTTACTGGAAAAATCCTGGACAGGACATTTTAATTAATTTAAAAAAATTTTTTTTTATTAATTGCAGTACTTATCAAGATAATAAAAAAAATTATAATAGACTTGAAGTATGAAACCTACAGAATGTGCAGTCATAGGGTTTTCTAATATTTACCTGGACAAACTGCTAGGTTGGCAGGTATAAACAGGCATGTCCGTACCAGTTACTTTCACTTGATGGGATGATAGAAGGATGATAGAAAAAATATATATATCAGCATGAGCGCTGTTTTATAACAAAATTGTTTATTGTCTCAACACTGCATAATTAAAAAAATAAAAAGATTTTTTTAATAATTAACTAAAAATATCCTGTCCAGGATTTTTTCAGCAAACCCATCTTTAATAGATTTTTTAATAGACTACATCCATACTAATATTATAAATGCGAAAGTAACTCTGTCTGTCTGTCTGTTACTCAATCACGCCTTAACTACTGAACCAATTTGCATGAAATTCGGTATAGAGATATTTTGATACCCGAGAAAGGACATAGGATAGGTTTTATCCCGGAAATCCTACGGGAACGGGTTTTTCTTTGAAAACGCGGGCGAAGCCGCGGGCGGAAAGCTAATATGAAAATAAATTATTATGCGAAAATCGTATGCAGTTAAATGAAAACTACAAACGAATACAAATAGACAAATAAATATACTTCATATATTATTAAGTAAATATTACATACAATCACAGACTAATAGATAATAATATACTACAATATACTTATAGAAACGTGTAGGTAGATAAATAAATAAATCTGACTAAATGTCAGATTTTCCAAAATTTTTGTACTAAGTATTTTGTGCTATTTGTGAGGATTGTGAATACTTAAGGTTGATGTTCCGACCGTCCCTCCATACATTTTTGATTACCTCTAAACACTTAACACAGACACTATTTCTTTAAAACTAATCATTTTATCACTTCTCTATAATGAAATGTGTGCGCGTTCGACCTTTTTAATCAATAATTTACAATATTTACTTAGAAAAACAACAGTAAAATACCGGAAAAATTTGACACTTCTACAGTAGTGTGCGTGACTTTTGCCAAGCGAAACACGACATAAAGCACGACATCTAGCGCATAGACTATATACTTATTACAGATCTAGCGCGTCAATGTCTAAACGAAAGGCGATGTTTAGACATTGACGCTAGATGTCGTGCATTCGCGTTCGTTATCTTATACATAATGAGCATAATTCTAATAAATCAAAGTTCTGTGTAAAAATTGAGTAATTTCATTTCCAATCGTTCAAAGAAAATAACAATAAAATAAAATAAAACTAATGACCTTAGAAACTATGTTTTTTTTTTGTAAACAATTTATTACTCATTATTGTTCGTCCGTCGGTCGTAGGTCTGTAAACTGTATTGTACACTGAAGGTAAATGGTACTGTAGGTACTACTTTAGTTCGGCGTCGTCGTCGCGTCGGCTTGATATAAAATTACATTCTTGATTTCATTGACACGCGCTATGATTTGCGCGCGGAATTTCTTGTGTTGTGAATTTATTTTTGTATGCTATGCATTTTAATTGATTCAAATTGCAATGTTTCTCTAGTATGCATTTGAGACTATATTGTAAATTGTAATAATTGATCGTGGGTATAGTAATTAATTATTCTAATAACGCAATTAGTAGGTAATATATGTATTTTCGGTGGGATTCAAAACAAAAAATTGGCCCGTGATTTTTATGAAATTTCACCACATTGCAAATCACATCAATCATAGTTCATACACATGTATGACGAAAGTGATTAGTATTGTGGCTAACATTGACTCATCAGTTCATCACTGAAACCAGTGATAAATCAGTACCTATATCATATTGTGTTTGAATATTTTTAAACAATGATATAAGTATACAATTATTATAAATCGGTAAACTATCAAAGTAATCACAAACTTGCAAACATTGGTAAAATGTCCAGTAGTTTATGAGCCTATTCATTACAATCAAACAAACAAACAAAGTTTTCCTCTTTATAATATTAGTGTAGACAAACACTATGAATACGATCACGAATGCAAATTCGGGGATTTTCTAATTATTGCTAAATAATAATTGAATTCGTTTTGAAATACTCTATAATTTTTAGTGTATAAATAGACATTTATAATGTGGTGCTCATTTTTTTTGTACTGCTAACGCTATTGTAGGTACCTATTTTCGTTGTTTTATTTCAAGTGAACACGGCCATACAATTTTGTCACGAGCCGCCTATGATTGTAGGTACTTTTGTTAGGCTCCTTCGTCGTCCGCGTCGCGTGCGTCGGCTCGAAAGTTCTTGATTTCATTGTCACGCGCTATGATTTGCGCGCGGATTTTCTTGTGTTGTGAATTTATTTTTGTATTATTATTATTTTTAATTTTTTTTTATTTTATTGATTCAAATAAAATATTTCACTAGTATGCATTTGAGACTATATTGTATTATGTATAATTTATCGTAGGTATAGTTATTCTTATAACGCAGTTATATTTTCGGTGGGACAATTTGACCCGTGATTTTTCTGAAATATCACCACGTTGCAAATCACATCAATCATACACACGTATGACGAAAGTATAGTGGCTAACATTGACTCATCAGTTCATCACTGAAACCAGTGATAAATCAGTATATCATATTTTATTGTGTTTGAATATTTTTTAAACAACGATATATACAATATTATTATAAATCGGTAAACTACCAAAGTACTTCCGAATTTTCAGACAGACAAACAAGTAGTTTGAACACGCAGTTTTCTTATACTAGTAGCAAAAATCAAAACCATAATATTATGTTTACCTACTATATTTTACTAAAAGTCGAGTGCGTCGAAATCGTAAATAATAGGTAATATAATGTTTTTCACCTTCCTGGTTATTTTCCCATAGTAAATAGTGTTTTAGGTTTGTTGTTGTAGGTAGGAATAATAATAATTATTCTTACTTGTTGGTTATGAAATGTATATTGAAATAATTTACTTTTACAAATCATTAGTGATATTAGTTTTGAGTGAAAATGCTTGGATCAGCATAATATTATATGGTACTTCAAATACATGTTTTGATAAAAAAACAATAGTGTAATAAAATAAAACTGCGTTTTATTGTAATCAATGTTGACAGTTAATTCCAAAATTATTGATCAATAAAATAGTTTACACCAACAAATATAACTTTTATTTTTATAACCATCGTTCATAATATAAACCGTAGCAGGTGGCGTTTTGAAGTTCTGTCTACTCATACAGAAAAATGGAAAACTTGTTTTTTTTGTAAACAATTTATTACTCATTATTGTTGTTTGGCTGTGTGTTTGGCAACTCGAAGCGTGGTCGTCCGTCGTAGGTACTTTTGTTTTGTTACTCAGGAGGATAACCTCAGACTGTAGACACTGTAGTGATGTCAAGACAAATGTGCGAAAGACTGTAAAGTCAGACGCTAATTTAGAAGACGGGCTACCCATTGGGGCTGTTGAAATTGTCTGGAGATCCTTTTGGAACTCATCCATTCTGTGGTTAAACACTTCAAACATCTGATCAATAGACTGTGTGATGGATTCCATATTAGTTTTAGTGCAGTGGCAGTGTAAATGTTGTTGTTGAGGTTATGTAAATTTAACACTTTAGTTAACTACCAAGATATAAAGAAATGAGGATAGGACACAATAACTATTGGTTGAGGTATTTATAAACTCATAATATACTTTTAAAAAAATCACGTTTTAATAAATTTCTAGAATTAAATTAGAACAGCTGATTCAAAATAGCCTAAAAAATCTTAATAATAATAATTACGCTTCACAGCAAGAAGAAATGTACCATATGTACCCGCACAAAGTCGATATTGTGTTGCCTACCGTTCGACTCAATGGCTAGGGTTGTAACTACCTTTATTAATTATTACCAAACTAATAAACCGAGTGATGCGAAATAACCATAATTCTTTTAGAGTTTGATAAAATGATCAGGCAGGTATTTTCTTTAATCCTCTGAATTCTCGGTTACTAAATTGTATCGTTGAAATTATTCTTCGCGTAAATTTAATAAATAATCATATGGAAAACACTTTTCATTTGTTTTTTTACTTTCACGCCCAACTACTATACAATAATTACGTTGTTTCGGTATTTTGACGAGAAAACGCAGGAAACATCCGTTGTATCATTTTAGATAGATTGTATATTTTGTATCTGTAGAATTGAAATCAAAGCTATGTATATGTTGTCTCCATTCTTTTCTTATCGGATTGTTGATCCCAATGCGAATGCGTCACTTAAATTTTATAAAAGACAATTAAGAACATCAAAAATAAAGTGATACGTAAATATTTCACAGTGCAATATATTATGTAATTAATAATAATTATATATTTATGAAAAAATAATTACATCAGATTTAATAATCGCAATTGTTTTGAATGTACATATGAATAAATGATTACATCATAATAGTAATAATCACAATTGTTTTATTTCCCATTTGTTGCAACCCTAGCATATTTTCATGTAGCAGCAGAAGTACCTACACTGGCGGCGCGGCGGCATCGTGCGACATCAAAGGCATTGCCTTACTAGGTAAGTTTATAATGATTAACTCTTTAATAATTATTTTTGACTTTACTCATTTCTTTTATTATATAATTTACGTTTTACTTTTACAGAATCCGATTCAATGGATTATGAAGACGAGTCACACAACGCCATACGATAGTGATGATGAATGAACATTTCAATAAATGCATGCGTGTTTTTTATGTTGTTTTGTAATTGTTAATTGTTTCTTAAATAAAGAAATAAACTAAATATTTAAATGATGATTTGTTATTTGCAACACAACTTTATATTTGAGATTCTTTACAAATGTATATTTAGTTTTGTATCATCAAATTTATAAATTTTATTCCATAGTTTTCAAAATTAAATGTAAATGACCATAAAAACATTAATAAAGTAAATCATTGATGTAAGGTCAGGGAACGTAATACATATATACATCTGACCATGTAGAAGCTAAGTCTTGTTGACTGCTGAAGTCTGTAAAGTTTTGTTGTCTGCTGAAGTCTGTACGCAATGAAAATGTCTGCCGTTTCGAAAATAAGTTTTTAAGACCCTAATAAATAAAATATATGAATGGCAGATCTGGTCAAATACTTTCAAAATTGTATTTTTTTCAGCACTTTCATAAGTGTCTGCCAGAATGTTATCCGCGTGATAATGGTCTGCCATTGTTATTTTCCGATAGTAATAATAATCTATTTTCAAATATCAAAATGGCAGACGTGGTCAAATGGTTTCAAAGTTCGCCAAAAATTTCCACCTGTCTTACCTAAGCGCGCGCCCCGTCCACCACTCTGGGCTTAGTGACTCCTCATCTCATGTATAGTAGGTATTATTAGGGGAATCAACACACAAAAATCCAGGTCTGGTCAAATACATACAGGTAGCTTTGCGCTAGCTCTCTAGCTATTACTTCTTATGGAGAGAAAACGTAAACATGTACCACGGGCGAAGCCGGGGCGGACCGCTAGTAAATAATAAAATAATAAATAGTGTATTAGATTTGTTATTGTATCTTGTATACCTACGAATAATTATTCTTACGTCTTGTTGGGAAATGTTCAAATACCTACCTATTGAAATAATTTACTGTTACAAATCATTAGTGTTATTAGTTTTGAGTGAATAGGCATGGATCAGAAATTCAGAATATAATATGCTACTAACTACTCAAATACATACATGTTTACACAACAAACACCACTGACCTCTATAACTATAAGTTATAGAGGTCAGTGACCGTCAGTGACAAACACTATGGATACCTACGCTCGCGAATGCAAATTCGGTGATTTACTAATTATTGATACCTAGTCATTGAATTCGTTTTGAAATAGCCTGTACTTTGTAATTTTTAGTGTTATAGACATTTATAAAATGTGGTGCTCATTTTTTTGTAATAAATCATCCCGCTAACGCTATTGTATTTTCGTTGTTTTATTTCAAGTGAACACCTATACAATTTTGTCACGAGCCGCCTCTGGCCTCTGGGTGAAATAAACAAGTCAAATGATTTTTGTTCTAATTGTATTTTGGTAGTAGTTTGTTTAGAATTTACATATTATCCATTGTAGGTATATTTTTTATTTTGTATTTGCTGTAAAATCAAAAAGTGAAAAACTTCATTAGCAAAAATCAAAACCATAATATTATGTTTACCTACTATATTTTACTAAAAGTCGAGTGCGTCGAAATCGTAAATAATAATATGTTTTTCACCTTCCTGGTTATTTTCCCATAGTAAATAGTGTTTTAGGTTTGTTGTTGTAGGTAGGAATAATAATAATTATTCTTACTTGTTGGTTATGAAATGTATATTGAAATAATTTACTTTTACAAATCATTAGTGATATTATTAGTTTTGAGTGAAAATGCTTGGATCAGCATAATATTATATGGTACTTCAAATACATGTTTTGATAAAAAAAAACCAGTGATAAATCAGTATATCATATTTTATTGTGTTTGAATATTTTTTAAACAACGATATATACAATATTATTATAAATCGGTAAACTACCAAAGTACTTCCGAATTTTCAGACAGACAAACAAGTAGTTTGTTTTATCAAAGTAGGTATCAGTAATTAGTATAGGTACTCTACTCCGTTCACGTCACGCGTCGCGTCGCCGCGGCCGAAATCATCAAGTCAAATGATTTTTGTTCTAATTGTATTTTGGTAGTAGTTTGTTTAGAATTTACATATTATCAAACGAAAACTTTAGGGTTGTACCGAGCGCGTAAATTAAACACAGAGTTGCTGAAACACTTAATTTTTTATTGTTAATTATATTTGTTACATTATTGATTATACAATAAAAAAAATGAAATCTTATTGATAGTAGTTGTTTCCTTCGGTTTCACTCGCGTGGACCCGCTATATGTGTCTCCTGGATAAAAAGTAGCCTGGTAGGTTTGTGGGTTTCTTTGTTACTGCGTGGCTCGGGGGCTGCTGACTATATGGCTGAGATTTACGGGTTCACGGGTAGAGGGTTCATTCGGGTGAATCTGCGGCCACAAGACCAATACAGATAAAAATTATATGTGCTTTAATTTTATGAAATGTTCAATGTTTTTTTTAGCATCGCTGAACTTACGGTTATTCAATTTAACTGTTGTAAAAATTCTGAATCTTATGAATAATTTTAATAAATAATCTTTTGGAAAGCAAGGGCAAGGCGGAATGAAATTAATTTTGAGCAGGCATCTTGGTAGCGAGCGCGGGAAACGTGACGCGGGTGCGCAGTCTCGCGTGTGCCAACCAACTGCCGCTTGGGT
Source organism: Colias nastes (assembly GCA_907164665.1). Taxonomy (NCBI): domain Eukaryota; kingdom Metazoa; phylum Arthropoda; class Insecta; order Lepidoptera; family Pieridae; genus Colias; species Colias nastes. The sequence goes on along the minus strand of CAJQZM010042240.1, from coordinate 22,121 downwards.
CGGTACTCGGTACCGACCTACTGTGCGGTAGGCACTTATAGCGCGACCTTGAGCGAGTGACGGAGGCCTGCCCATAGTAAATAGTGTTTTAGGTTTGTTGTTGTATGAATAATTATTCTTACTTGTTGGTTATGAAATGTATATTGAAATAATTTACTTTTACAAATCATTAGTGATATTAGTTTTGAGTGAAAATGCTTGGATCAGCATAATATTATATCATATAATATATGCTACTTCAAATACATGTTTTGATAAAAAAAACAATAGTGTAATCAGTAATGTAATAAAATAAAACTGCGTTTTATTGTAATCAATTTTGACATTATTTATTTCCCAAAATTACAATAAAATAGTTTACGCCAACAAATATAACTTTTATTTTTATAACAATCCTACTTCCTACTAATGCGAAAGTTTGTGAGGATGTGTATCATGTGTGTGTTTCACGCAAATACTACTGAACCGATAACAATGAAATTGAGCACACATATAGAACGTAACTTGGACACATTGAATAGGTTTTATCCCGGAAATCCCACGGGAACGGGAACTATGCGGGTTTTTTTTTTTAAATGCGGGCGGTAAGCTAATCGTTCATAATATAAACCGTAGCAGGTGGCGTTTTGAAGTTTTGTCTACCCATACAGAAAAATGGAAAACTTGTTTTACATTCACGCCATCTAGACTTATCTTTATCATTTTTGTATACGTCTGTGTTTCACGATTCACGCCATCTAGAGTTAAATCTTTATCATTTTTGTATACGTCTGTGTGTGTAAACGACCCTGTATGCAATGACAGATGTTATAATGCATTTTTTTACCGAATTGGGTGGATTTTAAGGCAATGATATGACATATTTCAATAAAATATAATATTCAGTAACCGCCATGACTATTCCTACGACTTTAAGGTTTTCCAATTACGCAAAAACTCAAATAAACTAGAAATGTAGAATTCAGCGCCATCTAGCGGAACATTGGCTGGGAACAGATCGTAGCAATCACCTTAATATGAAAATTATATCATTATACAACAAAAAACTTTGCTAGCGCGATTCAATTCTTCTCAATAGCGTGTAGTTGCGACATCTATTTTCACTGACCGAAGCTACTTGATACTCGACATAGCATTTTTCTCTGAGATGATTTTTATTTTTCTTTAAATAAAAGTGTTCTTAAATGTATATCCAGGTGCGCGTTCGCGAGTTCTACATCGCGATGAAGCGTTGCCCTTACATCCACGAGATGAAGGAGCGGCTGCTTGGCGCGCCAACAGACGGGGTTGAACGCGAACGCGACCAGAGAGAGCAGAGCGAGTCGCCGCCGCCGCCCATAGACCCGCAGGTCGGCACCATCGTCAAAGTGAAGATCATCCATCGTCATTCACTGTTTATTCTATTTTTTAATTTCAAAGTTCTGTGCTATCTGTGTCATGAATTTAATCACAGAATTTAATACATGGTTCAAAGCGAAAAGGAATAATTTAAAAATAAAATTTTATGCATTAATCAATCGATAATCAAAATAAAAAAAAAACAAAGTGTGATTTTATAAAAAAAAAAATGTTTTGGTAGGTGTATTGCTGCTATAATTGTCCAACATCTATACTTCTATAATAATATTATAAAGAGGAAAGGTTTGTAATTATGTATGTATACGTATGTATGTATGGTTTTCACGCATAAACTACTGGACCGATTTCAAAAATTCTTTCACCATTAGAAAGCTGCATCTTCACTGAGCAACAAAGGCTATATTGCATTTTGAAAAAAAATAGAGATCCTTACCAAAAATGCAATAATGTAACCCAAGGTGTAAAAAATTCCTCAATAAAACTTCTGTCATCGCGTGCGCTGCGGAATCTATTGAAGATAGAACAAAAAAATGTTCTACGGTATTATAGAATGGATCAATATCTACAAGAAAGTCCGCGATACCATATGTCCATCTTCAGTAGTTATGTTACTACAACAACTTTTTTACGTTTTCAAAGTAAATAGAAATTAGAAGTGCCGACAGTAATCAAACCATGTTATCCATACACATAATATATTAATCCTTATCCCATTAAATGATGTTTTATTATAGACTGTTTCAATACCAGCAAAATACTTTTTAAATGAAAAAAATTGGATATTCCATTCAAAAGATATACTTAACGAATTTTTAAAAGTGTCAATCTACAGAAAATAGTAGCTATACTGTTCAATACAATGAGCAGGCCGTAGTGCGGGACGGGGTAAAGGTGATTTTCATGTGATTAAAAATTAAACCTATAGTCCGACCTATAGTAGACTTTTCACTGTCACGATATCGCTATCGCTATGCGGGTAAAACCGCAGGGCATTGCTAGTTTATTATAAAATTGGTCTCATTCTATTATCACGCCGGTGAAGGTCGACCTATGTTCGGATCTTCTACTATATTTTAAGATTTAATTCAGCCCTTTCTGAATATCATAAAAGCCATTTTCTAATTCGACAGAATAAATTAAATTTCCATCGAGTTTTTTATCTTTTCTTCTTTTAATAGAACAACATTCCCAGATAGAGCATCCTTCATTTAAAAAAGAATATTCACAAAGACAATTTTTATTCACTTTCACCATAAAAAATCTTTTACGTATTAAGTTTGACTATACAGGGTGGAAATTATCAATGGGCCCTGGAGGGAAAGTAACTACTTGAAATACTGGAAGTAGCAAATTTTACCGAAAGGAAACATTCCTTAATTTTTAAAGAGAAGTAAAACTGCATTTAAAGAAATTTGAAATTTTACTTACCATAGACAGTAAAATTTCCTATCTCCAGTATTTAAATTAGGTATTTTCCCTCCAGGGCCAATTGAAAATTTCCACACTGTATAGGTAAATTACAATGATACTCACGTGAAACAGTACGCGCAAGTCAACACGTGCCATGATGAAACCAAAGGTCCGACACAGCGTTGGATTTCCCGGTTGATACCAGGGTAGTAGTAGACCAGCGCAGCGACGTGCGGGAAGTCAGTGATGTCGGTGTCAGCCCCACCGGTTATCCTTTCTTGTGGTGCCGCTAATGCTATATGAAATAAGGACATTTATTGTAAAACGCAGCTATGAAACAAAACCTTACAAAAACCTCAGACTACTTTAACTTGATAGTTGAAAAATAGTTTTTTTTTTTCACCTTAGGTAACTACTCATTGTTTGGTACAACATGTAATTTTAAAAATTATTGAAAATAAAAAAAACAGTCAACCTTCTAACTACGAGAAAAAATAAAATATTTTTAATTTCTAATTTTGTCACCCTAACCTTTTTGTTTAATTATCGCGTAATTGAAAAAAAGACAGATGCACTTTATTTCAATATTAATTTTTATCGTCCATTTTCATGCATAGAAAATCTATAATTATATGATCTAGCACCGCTGAATTTTACTTCTTGAATATAAATTAAGTATCTTCGATTATTTGTACTTGATTTAAACCCGTGATTAAAACAACGTTAACTCACCAGCGCCGAAAATCGCGAGCGCGATACAAAGTGTCCTGGCTACCATTTTAACACCCAACACTAAACGTGGAATTACTAATCAGATTACTACATTTTATACCCACCAATGACCCATTATCATTTGCTATTTTTATTCCACGCTATACAGGATGCTTTTAATTGTTTTTGTTTAAGCCTAGTTACAATACTTTTTTGAATGAAATTATATTGTCCATTTCAACATTCTACATATAAGTACCTACCTAAACTAATTTTCCCTACTTAATATTACAAAATATGTGAACATTGTTTGTTACTCTTATTCTACCGATTTGGATGAAATTTCATACAAAGAAAGTTTGAAAACCGAGAAACCACACAGAAAGTTTCCAATACTATTTAAAAAAATTGTAATCCATAACATTTGCTGGATTGGTGGATATTATAGGTGGAGCGATGGAAAGTAAAAAATATTGCTGCGCAGTTTTTCTAGATATAAGCCAAGCGTTTGACAAAGTGTGGCATGACGGGCTTCTCTTCAAAATTAAAAAAATGCTCCCACATTCGTTCTTCTCATAACTAAATTCTTACCTGGCCAATAGATGCTACGAAGTAAAATATAATTCTGATATATCAGACATGAATGAAATTAAGTCAGGAGTACCTCAAGGTAGCATACTAGGGCCCGTACTTTATCTTTTGTACACATCAGATATACCAACTGATCCCAACACCGCGACGTACGCAGATGATACGGCTCTTCTAACTACACATGAAAACCCTGATACTGCTTCAGTTAAACTACAATATCACCTTACCCGCATCGAAGAATGGCTTGATAAATGGCGCATGAAGGCCAATACAGATAAATCAGTACAAGTAACTTTCACACTTAGAACGAAATCCTGTCCACCTGTCAAACTTATGAACAAAGAGATCCCACAATCAGATGACGCAAAATATCTGGGAATGCATCTTGACGGCCGTCTTACTTGGCGTAAAAAGCAACATTTGCTTACAATTTAACGCCTTATGGTTATGCTATAGATTATATTCTGTCGAAATCTGAAAAAAAAAACGTTAAAGCCGTAAAATGCCATTCGACAGAACGCGACTCGCAAGCTGTTTGATTTTAAGAACGTGATATGAACCTAATGACTAATCCCGGTTATATTCGATTTATTTTAGAAAAACTACATAGAGATAAGACTCAAAATAAATTCTCGGAATAGTTAATAAATAATTACTTAAAAAGAAGTTTGAGTTTGAGTTTGAAAAAGCCATTTATTTTCTACTAAACACTAACATTTTTAATTTAAATTCTCGGTATAAATTAAAATTAAAGTTTGAAACAAAAATAAAAACACCAATACGCAAAGAAAACTCATACCTATATGTACCTTTTTCACGCATATGACAATCCAAATATGCACTTAAATATTATTAAGTGTCACCCTGTGTATAGATCCCGTTAAGACCAAAAAATTTATGGCATAATCATGCACGTATGAATTATCGATTATTAATACAAGATTAGTTACGATAAACTCGGGAGCTTCCTATGATTATCTTGAATGATAACAGTTGTAATGAGAACTTGTTTTCATTTCAAATCCTTATCCCATGTTCATTGTTAATTTTGGTCATATACCTACTATGTATGTAATTTCGAGCCAAGAAGCTTATACTAGATTACTACAAGATTATAATATACTAGAACTAGAAGATTATAATATACTAGTTTTCCACCTGAGTTTTCAAAGAAAAACCCGCATAGTTCCCGTTCCCTAGGAATTTCCGGGATAAAAGTCAAGTTATCGTCTATAATATGTGTGCTAAATTTCATTGTTATATCCGTTCAATAGTATTTGCGTGAAAGAGTAATAATCATACACACACACATACAATATCCATCCTCACAAACTTTCGATCTGAAAAATCGTAACTTTACAGTACGAGCAAATCAAAAACCACTGCAATTAACTATTTTCCGATCCGATACTACTAACTACTTACCACCAGAGTGAGAGTGAGCAGAAAAACGTTCTAATGGGCTAAAAACTGCTACAAAAAATGATATAAGTAAAGTAGAATAATAATAATAAATATTTTTCAAAAAAAATTTTAAGGTGAGTTACTTAAATAGTTAAATGAAAAACATATGTCACATAATATCCTTCTTGTTCATTGTTCATGATAGACATAAAAAAACTTCAAAACTTCCAATGTAACGTCAATACTGTATGAGAAATTTCCTGTTTTTAATCAAAATTAAATTCGTGTAATATGGGAAATCGAAGTTTTAGCGGTTTAAATTTTGAGGGTCAAGAAAATATGACTGATACTTTGGAGAATCACGTTCGAGGGGCGAAATTTAAATCAAAACATTCTTGTGAGCCGATAGTAAAACGACCAAGAAGCGTAAAAAAGCCGAGGATCCCAAGCAAAACAAGGGCTACTAGAGGAGTTTACAATAAAATAAATAATATGTTTGGAGAAAAAATTCCTATTATGTTAGCGGTACTTACATCAGAATCTGATTTACGTTTACTATTTGAAAATAAACCTTATTACAAATCATCGCATCGTATGTACAAAGAGAAATATAGAAGGTTAATTTCTTTTCCTTGTGCAACGTACTGTGCAGAGTGTAGAAGATCGTCTAAGTTGAGTTTCAGATCAGAAAGTTGAATTTTACATCCTCGTAAGTTGTTTGATTTATTTTCCTGTTAATTAAATATAATATATATTTTTGTGTTAAAACAGAGCTTGTTTCATTTGCCGGTGTTTAAAATTATTTATCCTGGTAACGATTTCATGCAAGCGTAGGGACTTTATAAAATTAAGCGTGGTATCCCAGTGCAGTTGCGCGCCTTCTTCTGAGGAGGGAGTGTTTCGTGTTTCGTGTGTCATTTCAAGATAAAGTTTACATGTTTTCTCGAATTTAGGCAATAAATCATACTAATCATTGTATGTTAACATTGTTGTGATTATGTGTTATCATCTTGTGTGTGCTCGAAGCGTGTGATAAGGGTAAGCCACCGTAAATTCATTTAGCCGTGTCAGACGGTAATACTGTGAATACATTGAAATCATATGTTCTTATTAGAATAATGTTTTTTAATTAACACCCAGAGATTATCATAATTAGGCCAAATTTTCAAAGTCATAAATAACACATCGATCGCGATTTTTGATTAAACTTTTATTTGACATTGATGTGCTAACAGTAGGTATTATTATGTTTAAGTTAGGTATTTATTTGGTTAGTACCCGTGATATGGCGATGATTTCATTATCTACTTGTTGGATTCTTATAAGTTTTTATATGTTAATGTTAAATCTTTTTATTTAAATAACAAAACTTTTTATTATTTGTGTAATAAGTTATTTAGTTAATTATTTATCGGTGTTGATGATCTGTATAAAATGTATTTATCATTTAATAAACAAAAAACAATTATGTATTCATAATTTTAAAAGTAAGGTTATGTAAGTAAATAATATCAAGAACGTGTTGGTAAATAAAATTTAACAACTTTACCAAAATTTACTTACTTTATTTACACTTATTTTGCACTAAAACTTCTATATTTTAAGTGTTTGCATATTTCTTCAATATTTATGCAGTCTATTAAAATAATAAAACTAAAAATACCATTGCACGGGTCATCTTGATTAATAATAATAATTATAGATTTTTGTGATGACATGAACTAGTTACAACTGCAGTTTTTTTTATAAAAGAATTTTGGCCAATAGCTTAGGATTCCAATTTTAAAAACAGGATGTCATTATATTTGTGATAGTCAAAAATGAACTTTACTACTCACATTCCTATATTTAAGATCTCCAGCAACTCATTTCATAATTTGTATCAGGATTTTATAAAATATAAATCTATATTATACAATCTGTGTTTGCAAGACTAGGAATGAACTACTTAGGATAATATTTAGTTGACAATTATAATTGAGTAATTTAGTTTTTAATGTAACAGAATTAATAATAAAATTTAATTACAAATATTTAACAAACTTATTTAACATTTTTTTCTTTAATAAGAATATAATATATTATTAATATATTCACTCTGGTCCAGATGCTAGGACTCAAGACTGAATCATTACATAGTATAAAACAGAGTCGCTTTCTCTGTCCCTATATCCCTTTGTATGCTTAAATCTTTAAAACTATGCAACGGATTTTGATGCGGTTTTTTTTAATAGATAGAGTGACTCAAGAGGAAGGTTTTAGTATATAATTTTTTAGGTTTTAGACAAAGTGGGCGAAACCGCGGGCGGTAAGCTAGTATTTTACAAAACACTTACCGCAGACACCTAAACAATTAAATTTCATATTCTTTGTAACTCATAACGACGAAGACACCCAAAACATATTACAGTCTTTCTTGTGTGCAGAGTTTATTAAAAGGTCTTGTGTTACATAGGTAACCTTTTTATAAATTCCTCACACCTTTGTTTCCTCACTTCTGTCCATAGGGACAAAAAAATAAAATATATTTTCTTTGTAATTGATATAGATTATAGTGTATCCAGTGTTTTAATATCAATTAAATGTTATACCAATTATTTATTTTTGAGTAATCAATAACTTATAAAATAAAATATTCAGTGGTTTATGTAGAAAAGAATATAAGTATGTAATCTAATAAAAAACATGTATATTGTATTGGAATATGCAAGAAAACCAAGAAGGAAATTAACCTTACCTTACCTTAAAGGGTATTTGTAGTGTCTTTTTCAGTAGCGAGTGCTAACTTATTAGTGAAAAACCAGTTAATTAGATGGATTACAGTCCATACCATAAACAAATTTATCTTTACTAATATTATAAAGAGGAAAGATTTGTAAATATATAGTTACTTACATATATGTTTGTAATGAATTGGCTCAAAAGGTGCAGAAGGAATTTGGATAAAATATTACAATAATATAGTTTATACATTTGATAAAACACACGAGCAATAGAAATATTTAAGCCTGCCTGCATATGAGGGTGAAACTGCGGCACAACTAGTTGTATAAAAAATAGATCTGCTTTTTAAAGTTTCAAAGGTACTTATAAAGAGTCTGGCCAGCCAAAGCTGAACCCAGTGTTTTTTGTAGCGGCCACACTATCTGGAATGTTATCATGGCGTTTCTGCAATTAGTTGTCAGTTTTGTTGAAAACGGTTCAAATTATTTGCGAATTTATTGGTTTTAGTGTTGAAATATGGGTAAAACTATAAATAATGCTGTGCGGCAGCTTTTATTTATATTGATTAGTAATTACAAAAATAATAATTTAAGTCAAATGTTTTATTGACAGGGCTACCACATCCTTTAATAACTTTTAAATCCTGATTTGTTGTGTATAATATACCCATATACTATGATCACCTCTAAGAATATCAAAAGTAGCAAATATTTTTTTTTTCTAACAAAGCCAATGTTACCAGGTACATATTTTTTAAATTTGCCGCCCTTTACTGGGTTCAGCTTTGGCTGGCCAGACTCTAATATGTTAATTGTTAGAATTGTTTACCTTTCTTTCTTAAAAGTCAATTTGTTGAATCTATAATCTACTAGCAGTGCACCCTGGCTTCATCTGTTGTTTTTTACTTTTTCTCTCCATAATGCCGGCACTACACATAGGCCAACGCGTTGGCAAGCGCGTTGGCCCAGCCACTGGCCCAATGTGTAGAACGGGCGTTGGCGCATTGGCGGTAGGTATTTGAACGTTGGCCGGCGCGCTTGCGAGCTTGTCGCGCGGTGTCGGCAACATCAAAGGACACCTTGGCGCACCATCCACACATTGGCCGCGCGATCAGTTTGACCGGAGCAGCGATCAAGAGTGCACGTTTTTTTCTTGCGGCGAATTAACACCTAACTTGACGAAATGGCGAACAATATGAGTAACGAGGAAACATTTAAATTTATTGAGCTCTATCAGAGTGAAAACTGCCTGTGGAACCCAAAAATATGTACCATAAAAATAAAAATGTGTTTATTGCCATTTCTTTTTTATCACCCTTTTCTTGTGCACATTTACAAAGTAATTATAAGCTGTAAATAAATATACAGCTGCAGCTGTTAGCGACTCAACATCCATTTTGAATCCGTCTGCACATTGGCTCGAACCAAATCATACTGAACGACTTCCCAATGTGTGGATTGCTCACAAGCGCTTTTGCAAGCGCACCGCCAGCGCGTTGGCGAATGCGCTGGCCTATGTGTAGAGGCGACATAAGAACCATCCTCATACTTCAAAGAATATTATATAAAAAAATAATTAACGAAATTGGTTCAGCCGTTCTCGAGTTTTGTTGTTACCCACACATTTGTTGATTCATTTTTATTATATAGATTTTAAAGGATAGAAAGTTATTTAAGTTAAATCTTATGCAACATTATCTTATAAAGATAACTACAAACTTTAAATTTCTTCTGAACTTATTATTTAAATTAACCTGTTTGAACAATGTTATCAGAAAGGGCTGTTTAAAAAATCTTTTTCAGTTCTCAATCTCTTTTCATTTTCATAATATATTGGGTACTCACATTTTGTAAGTCTGAGCTGTGTTTTTGTTTGCTTGTTATTTCTTCTACATGTATTGAATCCTTGTAGTTCCAGTTAATCCATCCATAGTTGGTATAAAATATAAATCTATCCAAACATCTTTTCTCAAGATAGTGGGATAATTTTCGCTTCACACTTAAAATGGTGTTCATCAGATTGTACATTTTATGGATAATAAAAAAAATATGATTCTTCTTCTTTGTTTATGGCCCCACAATATGATTTTTAGTTCAATTAAAATTTATTCACTGTAGGAATATGTATTTTCAATATTTCAACCTACCTACATTACAAAATATGCTAATATTTAGTACAACTATGTACATAACACGGGTTTTGGAGAAAAATTGAAAATATTGCAATGAAAATAATAAATTCTAAAAGTAAACTTTATTCTTAATTTTTTTTTGCAAAAAAAACTTGTTTAGTCTAGTTCATTTTAAATGTGGAATGAAACCATTCCACATTCAAAATTCATTGTTCATTTTCTCTTTCTATTAAATTGATAATAAATTGATCTACATGATAGGTTTTTGGTACTCGGATAGAGAATATATCGAAATAATGTGGTGTCCCCCCATGAGGATTTCTCATCTCATTCCATCATTCATATTTCGTGGATTGTCTGGAGGCAAAGGATGCCAGATCAATGCAATCGTAATTAATCGTAAACAAAAGGTAAAGACATTGATTATTTTTTATACTAATTAACTAAGTAAGTAGGTTCCTACTAAAACAAATATTTTCTTGGTTCCTTCATAAATTTTTAAAGCTGGTTATGCGGTTTTCCGTTTTCATATGGTTTTTATATATTTTGATTATATTGTCTAAAAATTCATATGGAATTTTATATTAGTTTTCGTAATCAGCGTAGGTACCTACACCCAATTATATTATTTATATGCATATTACACCGACGCGCAAGGTGGGACACTGTATATTATGTGTCTCATAGGTTTACAAGTTTTATCATACAATTTTATAATGAGCAAACAAACATGAAATCACGTTTATTACCGCTGCGAGATCTCATAAACATCTCTATATAGATACTGCATACTAATTGTTCTAATGAAACCTAACCACTTCGCCCGGCCACTAATTAATTATTCGAGCTAACGAGGTGTGTTCACATGATGGACCTTATGGTTCTTGTTACATCGTCGTGTGTATTTGCTTTGTTCATTTTGTTACTCAGTACTTGTGGGGAACATTAAAACAATATGTTTTATAATTATAGTTATATGTATAGTTCTGGTACCATTTTGAGTTCATATTATTGTAACGAATATGAATTAACTTTAAGGTGTCCACCGTCCCAGTAGTCAAATCACAGGAATTTCCGATTAGAATGAGAAGTTTCCCCCTGATAAAAAGCTGCCTATGTCACTCTCTAGCCTCCTGACAGTCACCAGACGCAAAACTCATATGTCACAAGACAAACAAACGAACACACTTTGCATTAGTAAGGATGAATTTTTTTCTCATGCCCACGTATGCGTTGGGCAGTATCCAGCATCCTGGATGTGTTTCTTTAGTCTTTATGTCATTTAACTTTAAAGTGTCCCTCTTATATTCAAATGAATGTTAACCGCGAATCCTGGTACATACATAGATAACGGAAAATCCGTTATTTTTGTCGCCAAACGCGTTGTTTACGACGATGTTTAGTCTTCGTACCAAAGGCATAATAACATATTTATAAACAGTGTCTCAAAACGTGCAGTAATTTTCAATGATTATCAAGTTGAGGAAGTAACAAATAACACAGAAAGCAAAAAAAATACATCGTATTTATAATTGTTTTTGCACTTTCTTATGGAAATAATTATGAGCGTGAGTGTACTCTTCCGTAAAAAGTAAAAAAGAACCTTCTTATACTAACAATATTGTTATAAATTTATAAACCTTCTTGTATTTAAGTTTAAAAAAACATAATAATGTAGGTATCATAATAGATACCTTACCTTAGATACATATCATACATACAGGTGTACAATGTTCATGGAAAATAGAAATCGATAGAACGAAGGGTGACTGAAATATCACTTTCAAGATCTTCTTGGAAGAGCTATTCCAATAAGAATATATATTGTTATTTGTTGTGCGTTGAAAATTACTTTAAAAGAAGCAATTACAAGAGCTTTTCTCAGCTCTTTTCTGTAGAAGTTGTTGTATATTTTTATGAGTTTAAACTTCTAAGTGCTTTTGAAACGACGAATAACATTAATTAACATAGTCCCTTGTGATTCGTGTTTAAGTTGTTTTTCTTCAGGTTTGTTTTGTCCCGGGAAATACTTCGATCGTTATCTTACTTATTGTTCCTTCTTCAAGTAGGATAATCTGTGAATCTCTGTGTTCCTCTTTACGTTAAGTTCTTTTTGTTTATCATTTTAATTATGGTAAACATAAGAACTCGTTAAAAACATAAGGAATTAAATATTATTTTAATATTATAAAGCTGAAGAGTTTGTATGTTTGTCTTTGAACGCGCTAATCTCTGGAACTACATACAGGTCCGATTTGAAAAATTCTTTCGGTATTAGATTGCAATTGGTATTAGATATCCCGTTTATCGAGGAAGGCTGTAGGCTATATATTATCATCATGCTAAGACCAACAGTAGCGAAGCAATGCGGGTAAAACCGCGGGGCACAGCTAGTGTTTAATAAACGCAGATAATTGTTGGTATCATTTATAAATTACACAATGAGGACTGAGATGTCAACGGCCTTGTCAATACATCGAGAGACAAGAAACATGATATGATATGAGTTAGGTATGTGTTTTGAATCACAATAGTAATAATTGAAAGCGGTTCTCAACTTCGCAAAAGGCCTTTATATTAATGTCACCTCATACAAATAAATTATTTTATGTGTAGACAATAAACACACAGTAGGGTAGGTAAGTAAGTATATTATTTTTAATGTATGTAGACAATATTTGAAGCCCTCTAGTTGTGGTATATAATCGTATTCCTGTACATTCCTTATACATACATACAAATATTATAAATGCGAAAGTAACTCTGTCTGTCTGTCTGTTACTCAATCACGCCTAAACTACTGTACCAATTTTCATGAAATTTGGTATGGAGATATTTTGATACCCGAGAAAGGACATAGGCTACTTTTTATCCCGGGAAAATGACGCAATCCCGGAAATCCCACGGGAATGGGAACTATGCGGGTTTTTCTTTGACTGCGCGGGCGAAGCCGCGGGCGGAAACCTAGTACTAAATAATTACTTATTTCTGATATTTTCATTCCTCTATAATATCATTTTCATTAATGAAAAACGTTAAAACAACTAATCAGGCTATTATTTAATGTATCACAAAGAAGTTTGTTAAGTATACATATAATAGACTTGAAGGCCATAAAAATATTGTGATTAAAAAATAAATCAAAGTTTGCTAAAAAATCATATTTTTCTAATTTTCAATTGGGTTGGGGCACCTCAAAACATCTAGACACGTAAACAATATTTTGTATGCTGAATTCACTCATTAAAAGGCATCTTTCTGTCGCTATGCCATTTGAAAAAAACACAAAAAAAAATTCTTTCATACATTATCACTCCACCCTAGTATGTTATATACCTATATATGTACAGTGAAGAAAACCTTTTTAGGTACCTAGTAGGTATAAGCCATTGCACTATGATTTCTAATTAAGAAAGCAGTTGTGCTAATTGGGAAGGCAAATAAAGACTCAGGTGTTTGGATTTCATTCCCATTCATTACTACGACTGTAGTCTGTAACTAACAATGGATACACTATATTTACAATATTAAGTTACTGCTAACGTTATAAAAGTTAAGGCAGTTTCACGACTTGCTGATAAAGTCACTATTAACGTATCGAGCACTTTTTCACTTACACTTTCATACACATGTTCTTGTAACTGACTGATAAACTAATCAAAAATATCCAGAAGAGTTCCCGTCATAATAAGGCAGTTTAAAACTATCACAATAACGATCGTTTTATAAACGATTCATTCAATAAAACTGTCATTGCGAGTTTCTAATAATTCATTCAATCTTTCACTCGAATAAGCGGCTTATACACGCATATTCTCTTTTTTATTTGTATGAAACCTGCCATCTGCTGTATTATTGCTTAATACATATTGTTACTGTCTCTTCGTAGCAATTTTTATAAGTGCCGTGAATAGCAACCTCCTACGATGTAGGTATTGGATTGTTGAAATATGCTTTTTGATTAGATGTTTTTTATAGATACTAAGCCGTATTAATCCTATTAATAAATAAGTGGGTAGCAAATAGGAATCAGACGTTTGTGGTTCATTTATGTAAACGACTTGAATAATGTGGGTATGTAATATGTATATTATTAGTTCCCGATAATATACCCTCATTACTCAAGTCGAATAATTTTTATGCTATTTTGGTCCGAGGATCTACTTACCTAGATTTTTAATAATATTTAAATTAATTTGTAGTTGTTGTTGTATTTTGTAGAACTTTGTTGTTTCCCAAGTTGTTTCCAATCGTGCGTTCCATTTCACACGTGTGCCAATGTCTAATTCTAAACATCGATATTGCTAAAAGAGCCCTGACCAAAGGTAATAACTTCATGAGCAGCTATTGCGATGGGCTATTATTATTCTGAAACATGCGACTTTCAGAAGATAAATATTTCACGAGTCCGTCTTCTCATTAAACATTGAACGTGACGTAGTGACAAGGGACCTTACCCCTTCTTTACCGGCTAAAAAGCCTGTCAACATTATGCAAATATCGCCTTTGCTCAAAAAAATACCAGCTTATACTACAGGTATAGCAAGGTAGCTAGTTTCTAATATGTGAACCATTAATTTAGTACATAGTTCAAATAATTCACAAAAAATAAACAGACACAAACATTCATCATTTTATTATAATCATGGCAGATGGCAAAGTCGAATGAAACATTTTTATTACTTCAATAAAGGCTATTTTTACATAATCAAATAATTTCTACTATTGTTAGCGTTTGTGTGCTCTGTGCACATCGGTTAAATACAAATTCTGCTAGATGATGTTAAAAATCCGGTCTTAATAGGTACCCAAACTGAAGGTACTCAAGAGATGAAACCACTATACGTATAGTGTTATCAAATAAGCCATAGGGCATTATTAGGCCAAGAATATCTTCTCCCGAAGAATGTTTCCATAGACTGAAAATCAATCCAGACACTCGTCAACTCGCATTCCCGACAGCGGAGTATGAATGAGTATCTCCATATTTTCAAAGCTTTCATCTACGGAAACAACGCATTTTTCCATTTGTTGATATTCCGTAGCTACATAAAAATAATGAATAGCCCGCATGCGTGTGATACGTTACATGAAAGAGGTGTAGTAAAAAAACAAACAGTAGAAACTAAATAAAGCTTCAGCCATTATTCATTTGCAAATACATGGAATTGTCCGTTCCATGCTAGTGTTGGTTCTGCTCTCAGAGGATGTGGAAAGTGTTCGAATATTATGTTAAAGTGTGTACAAAGTGCTATAAAAGTTCTGGGGTTATCAAAAATAATCTGCTTATCGTATATTAGATTTACGTTCACTTTTTTATTTATAACTTGTTGGAATTATCTTAAAATTCTGTTATTGGATATTTAGTCGATCGAAAAAAGAAAAAAAAATGCATCTTTACCTAGTTGTTTTAATGTTGTGACAACTTTGTATCATAGGAGTAGCTAACTAGTTTTATATCATATAAACCAAGTCTGAAATGACAACCTGCTATGTTATTTTCACCCAGTTGAGTTCACCACGAACATCGAAACTCAAACAATTTGAATATACCGTAACCGCAGAACATACCGTAACTTTATAATTACGCGCGTAGGGCCGCGGCCGGTAACAATTCCTATACCGCAGAATTTGGGCGAGATTGTCGATCAACTCGAACTCTCTTGAGATTGTATCAAATCTCCTCGTTAAAGAGTTACGTGAGCGAATTTAAAGCAGAGCCTTATCTCGCTACTCTAGTATAAATGATCAGAATAAATATCTTTATCTCGTTAAAAGAAAACAAGACGATGAAAAACTTCTGTTGGTCTTATGAAAGATTATTTGAGCGAATTGAAAGCAGAAAGGCTTAACTTGCTACACTAGTAGGTACAGTTTTCATTAGGTTACACAAAACTGTACCTGATTAATTTGATCAAATGATCAGAATTAAATTCTCTGTAATTCGTTAAAAATTAAAATAATGCAGAACTATAAAACAACAATACGGTAGCATTTGTTGATTAAACAAATTACTTCAAATCCATCGTAATTGACAAATTCCTGATTTTCAGATGTTGATGTTTTGTATAGTATTCGTTAATTTATGTTGTTAATTAATGAATACCTACAGGTTGTATCGATACCATCTTCAAATAAGGTAGCGAGGAAGGCGTTCAGTCTGATTAAATTTATTTATTAAAAAATGAACAAAAAATTTCTTCACTCGACGGCATACAGCATACAGTGAATAGCTACATTTTAGTCTCGATGTCCGCGTCGTCGTGTCTTCGCCTAACTTGTTAAAAAGATATTTTTTTAATAATGCTAAAAATACCTACTTGTAAAGTTTTTTATTCTTAATAGGTAGTTACATAAACGGTAAAATTCAATAGTAGGTAGTATTTAAATGTTTAACCTTTAACAAGTGCTTATGAATAGCGTTTATTTGAACAAAGAGCTTATTTAAACTGTTTTATGAATATTTATACAAACTGTAAAATTATTTCGTCTATGTTTATAATTATTTGTCTTGTTAAATTTAAAATATTTTTGGTGGTAGGTACTAGCGAATCGTATGAACCCAATTGAATATTTCATTATTGGTGTTTTTATTTATTTATTCGTTATTTTAAGCCTGAACAATTAAAATAAAATAATATAGCAAGCGAAGCAGACATTCCAATTTGTAAATATCCAATACGTTGTATCCATTAACAATAATCTGTACCATTAAAATCGCTTATCTCAATGTTTTCCTGTTTGATTTAGCGGTACGTGTAACCATAATGCTATTACACTAATGATGTCACTTTTACATTTAGGAAGTGCCAAATATTGAATTATTACTTAATATTTGCTAGTAGTTACTGATTGTGATTTGTGACTTTGTCCACCCAGTATTTGGTGAAGAAATCTTAAAATACGGCGTCAATTTCTACTTATATCTATGAAAATAGATACTTCGATTTTATACTAATTATCTACCCGCATATATACATTAAAGAAACACCCATCATGATATTCATTATCTATATTTCATGTTGCTGTGGCTAAGCATTCGTTTATTTAGTAAACCCTCCAACTAAGGCACGCAAATAATAATATCCAAAACCATTAGCAACACCATGAATAATATTAGGGAATTAATTTTAAATTAGATGACGCTACGCTGACTTGAATTCAATAGATGAACAGTTATCGAATTCTATATTTAGATTTTTACCGTTTGCAAATAAAATTAAATGAAAATAGAATCAGTTTAATTATCATCTTATAATTCAAGCGACGTCTCTAAATAATTGCTAATGAATTCAAGATAAAAATAAAGAATTTCTTGTCATGACGTAATGACGTCAAACAGCAACTTGAAGTAATAAGATGCTGAATAAAAATGAAGCGGTCTCCAAACAAATACGTTTAAAATACGGAACAAACGAAGTAGCCGGGACTCGGGTGCATTATTGGAAACTGATCTATAAGAGAATTTCTCGTGAGAAGTATAAAGGGAATTTTTTATAGGTCAGTGGGCATGCTGAAACGCTTCAGAGGGCCTTTCTATATTTACCAGTACCCCAAGCTTTGCCTGATTAGGTTTAACACGCATCCACTTCACATATTGATTGGGCTTTATATCTATGTAACGGGCGGGAAATGTTAGTGCCAGATAATACTTGACACCTAATGGCCGGTTGCGTGCTGGCTGTTTAAAAATTAGAGTCTGTGGTCAGGAGTTCGTGCTCGAATTTTGAATTCCAATGCGTCGAGCGCGCCTTTTTTTATTTTTCCTTTTTAATTAAAATGTTTCCAGTCGCTTGGTTTTTTTAGAAGTTCTTTTTATCTTGCATGCTCAGGTCAAGTGAAAGCGTAGGAAAATTTTGTCGAAAATGAGTACTTAAAACGTTTTAAGCACTCGGGAAGTTGTTCAAATATCGTTAGTCTAACGTTTTAAGGTTAGCCCATCATTTGCCGCAATTTATGAAGCAACTTTACTTAGTTTGAGTGCTTTTTAAAAGTATGACATTAATAAAACGTATAACAAGGACAAACTGTCTGATCGATGCTTAATTTTAAACGTATAGGGTAAATTTATTATCATTAGGACAAAGTAAATGTAGTTTTATCGAATTATACAAGTTTAAAGAAGAGCGTATTTCTAAATACTTTAGTCACAAATACATTGTTTATTATAACTTAGAATTGATAGCTAATTTAATAGATATTGTATACCTTTTAAACTTTTTGACCTTTCGATCCTAATCTGTTAAAACCACCTCAAAAGTAATTAGAGTAATGACTTAAATCACGTTAACGTAAGATTTTTGGTACACACTTGAACCCCACAAATCAACGCACTTTCCACAGCCTCAGGTGCCATTTCAGATGGTTATAAACCGTAAGCTATGTTACATAGCGGCTGGGCTCGTAACATTAGCTCTGAGTTATTGGATCATAGACTTTAAACGCGTGTGGTATAAACTGATCTTGCATATGTTCTACTTCACGTGTGATATGTTGAAGTTGTTGATGAAGCTGGTCGAGTTGTATTGACGATGGGTAAGTCGTAAGGTAAGTTGTAAGGTAAGGATGGTAATGTGGTTAGGTGCTGAAGCCATAGTAGAAAGATTCTTAGGAGAAGCAGTAGGACCTTCTACCAGTTTTGCTATATTTTAATATATCTTTACGTTATTTGTCTTTTACGATTCATGATTGAGTTTGAGTTTTACCCTTATCTAAGTCCGAACAGTCCGATTTAAGTCAATATCTATGATTAAAATATTGCTAAGGTATCTGGAATATGTATCTGAATGAAGTTAGCAAAAAGCGAAAATGTTTCGCTTTGCCTGTTGTTTTAATTAAAAGATATGACACAGTATGCACTATCTTATCTAGGAACGTTTGTGTAAGACTGATGTTTTCATTATGTTTCACAATATTATGAATTTTTATATAAGTTGCGGTACTGTAAATGAAAGCTTAATTTTACTTTTTTAGCATATCGTATGTGATAATATTTTTGAATACACACTTATTCTTACTCCTAGTATAGATTGTTACTCCTAGTTTTGCCCGCGTAGCCTGATTTGTTTTTTAAAATGACTTGAATAATTATGAGATTATAGCAATGATATTGATAAAATTATAATATGATTTAATAAATATAACACACAAATCGGATATTAAGGAATTTTAATTAAAATGTCTCAATACTTATTACTTACTTTAAATTGTAATCCATACCTTATTTAATCTGTGCCTTGGTAAAATGCAAGCATCGCAAGAAATGAACTTGAGGTGAATCTAAATTAGAAGAGAAGATAACATTTCATTACACGATCCTCATTTTGTCAATTTGGGTCGTCTGATTAAAGCAACCCCTACATTTGATTTCACGATTGCACTGAAAGCATTTAGCAATCTAATAACGTCAATGACTCTATTATACTAGTAGACGCGGCATACGCCAACATCATTGCACTAAAAAACAGCGTAATTAATACATACCTACCTACTTACTAACGCATTATCACCAATACAGTTGTTACTTGTTCTCTCTTTCACTCTCACGCACGAGACATAATACATGTCTCAAACTCAAAACTCAAACTCAAACATTTATTTATTCAATTAGACTTCTTTTAGAAGTACTTTTGAAACGTCATTACATATTTTAACATTTACCACCATTTTAACATTTATCACTCATGTACTTCGTAATAACAACTGCCGATTAAAATATAAAAAAGAACGTCCAGCCACGACGCTGAATGGTGCGTGACTAAGTGAAACTCGGGCACTTAGCTGAGTTTTTTCTTGCCAAAATAGAGAGCGGGTAACGTATCTAGCTTTTTTATATATCATAGAATAACGTTGTTAGCACATTTACCTAGTGGAATCGTGTGGTGGAATTTCGCTTTGAAATATATACCCTATAACACAACTGCTAAAAGGAGGTTCTCTCCTGTACTATCTTGTCTTTTAATACTGAAAGGTGTAAGATATTGATAATTTACGATAATTTATATTAAAACAGTTATTTTTCAGAACCTAGTTTTTATTTAAATCAATATTTTATAGAAAGTTCTATTGTGGATAAATATAATTTTGGTCATCCATTTTTTAATCGAACGGATTTGCTCAATCGAAATTAACACATTGAAATTTATAGAACAGTTAATCCGGAAATATAGATAATAAAAATGAAATGATTTCCATCAAGATAAAACTTCCATCTCGAGCCAAATGAAAAATTCCAATAGCAAAGAATTAATTTAGAATGGACAGCTTCATTGGCAGATTTCCTAGACGTTGAAACGTATTGTTTGTTTGTTTATGTCGTCTCTGCGATTCGTCTATTCTTTGATGTGTTGGGTACTTGACGGATGAAAAATATGGAAAGAAAGATAAATGATATTCCCAGAAATTATTGGTTAGCCTTGGCAAGAGATCGAAAAAGAATTTGCATTTTTGATAAATTTTTAATATTTCCGGAATTATAAAAGATCGGTGCTTGATTTACTTATCTTTAAAAATATCAAATAAAAATGTATAATTCCTACATTCTAAAATCAGACAAATGTATTTCCTTACCTTATTTAAATAATATATAATAATCGAATTCGCTGAGTACAACAAAAAATACATACGTAGGTACGAATTGATAACAAAATTCTTAAAATAGCGAACATATGATATTTATTCGTACACTCGACTTACAGTTGGCCTTGAATATTGTCCCTGAATAATGTTAAGAGAAACAAAACTTTACATCGCAATTTAAACCGAATTCAGTACAACGAGTAGGTCGACTTATCCAAACAAACTAACTCGTACAAACCAATATAACCCGTAACTTGATACGAATAATGTCTAAATTTGAGTGAGAGTTGCGCTTAAGTGTATTTAACAATGAAAAATTGGACTCTATTATGATTTGCAAGGGTATTTTTCTCGCTTACTGTAACAATATCAATTGTTGACACAATTTTGTATTTGTTTTGCTAATTACTTTAATAGACGCTTGGGGCTGTGCTATTACTGTGCTATTACTTAGAGATGGAACGGATTTTAATAAAATGACGGTACTTTAATATAACCCGGTTCATTAATAATTTAGCTAACCTTTTTCTGTATCAAACTTTTGAAAAGTAAAACCTTTATTTAATGAATTACATTCATTTTAAAATTAAGTAACTATGTCATTCAAAAATATTAAATCATTTTTCGTAAAACAGCTTTATTTTCGTACCCAAAGCGTTTTATAAATTTCATGAATACAATCTAAGCCTGCATTCATGCCTGCAGTAATCGGGCTAAGTACCAATTCAGTACCTGTAAATGTTAATGCATTAATTGAAAACATGATTAATCCTGCGTCATTGAGCATTATGGTTTATGAATTATAAATGTTTGTAATTAATAGTGTACCTATGATCTATGGTCTATGATAATCTCGCTTCATTATAGTCTGTCCACTATAAGAATTGCCTTTTGACAGCTCGACGGGTGATACCAGAAGTGATGTCCAAAAGATTATTATCGATTGTGATACCATTGCAATTATAAATTCAAAATATTATCATAAATAGAATCAGGTACGTAAATAATAATTACAACGTAAACGTACTAATAAGATATGTAATAATAAGACCTCATATCTATGCATTTTATGTTAAAACTAAACTAAACTAATATTTTATTATTTATTGGTTTCTATCTTACAATTTGGTTGTCTTTATGTTTAAATTATATAACATAATAGAAGAGTTTTTCTGTATCGGATATATTTTACAGAGTATTTCTATCGATTATA
>CAJQZM010042239.1:14868-30240 GCA_907164665.1 Colias nastes | reverse complement strand
AAAAAATAAAAAGATTTTTTTAATAATTAACTAAAAATATCCTGTCCAGGATTTTTTCAGTAAACCCATCTTTAATAGATTTTTTAATAGACTACATTTATTATAAAATTGGTCTCATTCTATTATCACGCCGGTACAGGTCGACCTATATTCGGATCTTAGACCAATTGTAAAAATTTAATTGTCTGGATAGCTGTACTAAAAATTGCTCTACAAGCTATTGAAGTCGGCCATTTTATATAGGTACCTTGATAATTTATCATCCAACAGAAACATTCATTCTATTAAAACACCTTAACACCATCATAATTCAACATGTAAATTACTCAAAAATAGTTGACGACTGAATGCATAATTAAAAACGTCACGGTATCCAACTAAATTCTTTAGTCGATAATTAATGAAAATTGTAAACTTATTATATTTTAATATTTTTATTTTAAACTAAACATGTAATGCTTTGGGGTAAAACCTGTCAATTACTTGTTATTATGAAATAAATAAATAAATAAATAAATAAAAATAAATAAGGCTTGATTCAGAATTCCGTTGCCACAGAGAATCGGCTAGCAAGCAGATTCGGCAAGTTTGTCGTCAGATACGGCAATACTTTGCTAAAGTGCATGTGATTGAATTCTATTCGTGTAAAAGTTTACCTTTAGAGGATAGTTAACATTCTTGCCGAAATCCGGGGGAAATTCAGATCGTGTGTGCTTTTCATTACTATGGAGCAGATTGAAGTTTTTTCATTCTATCAAATATTAAACAATTGAGAAGAAAGTTCTTTTTAGGTTTGATGGAGTATTCAATAATGTGCATACAAATGATTTATAATATTTTAATTCAAGGAGTCATTCAACGTAAAGTATAAATATCAATAGAAGTCAATCATGTTATGTTACCTGTACAAAATCAACAGTCTCAGTGATGTAAGGGAACGAAAGACAAGGAAAAACTGGAGTAAAACAAAGATCTTGCTATGTTTACAACCCTGAAAATGCAAATTACAGTACAAAAACTGACAATTACTTGTAAGCCTGTCAGCTCGTAATGTTTCAGCTACCGAAACAGCTTTAAAATAAAGTTAAAACGAAAACAAATAAATAGCGTGTTCTGCACCCTAGTACGTGTTAATTTAATAGCATTATCGTGTTAAGAGTGGTTGAAGAAAATTGCTCAATCAGAAGTCGGGTCAAGCGTGACTCACATCGTAAAATTACCTAATGAATAGTCAGCGAGTTACAGCATTATTATACATCAATATTTTATGGCAAAAAGTAAAATCGTGGCACTCAGCGATTAAGATTTAACGAGACAAGAGCGGATAAAGTCATTTAACTAGTCGGCTATAAAGTTCTTGACTTTTTAAATTAATTTTTCATGGCTGCATTCATTAAGAGTGCCGATTTTAATTTCCAAGAAGGTTGAATTTCTTTTAAGTTGATAACTTCACCTTCTCCAAGCAGGTTAGTGGTCACATCCTAATGAAGGTTCATCGGGAATTTATTCAAGAAAATTGATTGAATAAGCATCTTTTATGCACCGTTTTTCATTTATGTATTAATTCAATCACTTCAATATTCTTAAACGAAGAAACGGTGGCAGTTTTTCTGTCACAATATAAATTTGATGTTTAGCTATATACTATGTACCTACCTACTAAATACTTTTTACGAAGTAACATATATTATTATGTACCTACTGAATTCAGTACTACAAAAAATCTATCGTTTTAATCTTTTAATCATGAAACTGTAAACATTGATCTAATAAACTCATTCGAATATTTTTTCATGTTCTTCATGATATCTAAAGTGCAGAAACAGTCTCAGTTCTATTGAATTAATGTTATTAGATAATGAAGTAAACACATGTGACTTCATTAGTAGAGTAGTGTTAGTTAGCTGAGGTCAAAGTTGACTAATAAGAGATGGCTCTCCATAACAATTACTGTACTCGGAAGTAATAAAACTTCTCTTTTCGGCGAACGTGACGGAGTAATCGACTGACTTCTATGTACGTGTTTGGCATAGCTTTCCCTTTTGTTTCTTTTTTTATGTATTTTTCTTATGTACCAACTGTTGGGGAGTAAATTGTTTTTAATATAAATTTTGTTAAAGAGTTTTGATTGCCTGTTTGATGAAGGTATGTCAAATAGAATACTGATAAACTGTGCAGTAAGATAGTGTATGTTTCAGCATTTTACAATTTATATTACAAAAATTAACAATGAAAATATACAAGAATCTTAAGAAAATATTAATGGTTTTCTTATAAAAGAGTCGAAAACATATTGTTATAAATTTTCCAACAAAAACATATTCGTTAACAACGTAATAGGTACCTATGTATTGCAAAAAGATAAAGTCAAAAAGAATCACCAAACCAACATTTACAGTAGCTAATAAATAACACCCCACAAGTGTTTATAAAATATACAAATCCAATAAAAATAGCGTATTATTTATCCGAAGATAAATTGGTATCCTTTGTATCCTACGCTCAAGACGAATTCAATTTACAATTGAGAATTGGCGAGACAAATGTTGTCTTTTGTTTCAACAAACGCGATCACCAAAACGCTGTAACGAGTCCTCCCTGCGCACGTGTAAATCGGATTTGTCTAATTTATTGCTGTCTCAAGGAGATGCCACGGTTACTTAGCTCTCGACACCTTACTGTAATAATAGGATTTCTAGGCGGATTTAAATCGAATCGCACTGCAGCTGAGGTGTTTAAACTTGGTGGCGCGTTGATAGAATATTAGATGCCATCCTTTAACTTTAATACAGCTAGATGCTATTTCATTTAAAGCATAGTTTTTAACGTTTTTGTTTATACATTTTGTGCCAAATATTATAGCTCATATAAATTATTATCCTTTTGTATTTTCGTTCGTGATTAAATGTCATTACGAATATTGTCTCTGTATTCATATTATCCTTACATGAATTTTAAATTGAGTAAAAACATTCGAGGTACGTATTGAAATAATTGTGGAGTATACGACAAAGTAAACAAAATCAAATGATACGATGTTATTGCGCTGAAAACTTTAAAATGAAATATTTTAAAGCGGGGAACAAGCGGGTCAATTAAGTAAATTTTAAACATTGACAGTATCCAATGCATTTTAAATATTTAAATCGATCCGTGTAAGTTCGTAACCGCTATTTGCATGTCAAGCGAGCGTTGAACAACAAAATTACATGAAGCATCGTAGTTACAATTTTTCCCGTCTATTCGCGTTTATCGCATTTCACTGACCTTTCATTCGCCCTATAACAGTCCGTAATTTCTGTGCAAATGTCTCAATTAACACAGAAAAGCGTGATAAAGGCGACGTCGAATAAATTGGAGTCGATTTAGTAGCTAGGACAATTTACTGAGTTCGAATCACTCTTTATCCAGTTGGTGGAAATCGGCGCAGTTATTATAGTCTATTAGAGTGGCCTTTTCGACTTTTTGTGACCTCTTACGCCGCTAATTATGTGGGGGAGTAATTATTGAGTAAGAACTGCTGTATTTATGTTTAGTGGGTGTAAATAATGTTTTATTCTAGCAAATTAGCTACTAACGTAGCAAGAGTTTTCGTAAGTTAGGGTTAGAATTATGACATAGAATGTTTAAAGGTGACTTAAAAAATATTTGAGAATTTATGTGTATAAGTAGAAGTATGTGAATAGTACCTGGTGGCTTCTTTTCTTTATTATAAATAAAATAAAAAAATGAACAGAATTTATCTTATTTTAACAACATCGTCATTTAAAATGCTAAATTGACGCACATAGACAATAACTAGATAGATATAAATTGATGATTTGATGCAAATAAGGTAATCGCTTAATTAGCTAATAATTCAATACTATCCTTTTTATTTATTATATTATATCCACCTTTTTATTTATTTTTACTCTTGACCTGAGCAATATTACCTAGCAATGAAAGTAAAACGCTGGTATTTATCGTTAAGTCGACACTAAAAACGTTGTAACACGTCGTATAGCTTGTCGTCAATTTAATGTCCCGTTTGATGTGTGGGTCTCTTAGTTATTGTTCATTGATACTTTGTGGAGTAATTGACAATGATTAATAGTTATTACCGCGGTTTTATTAGCTTGTATCTTCACTTGTATCACAGTTGCTTGTATGTATGATTCATTTGTCGTGATTGTCACTCACTTCAAAGTATGTTTGAATTATTATCGTTTGTGAGGGGCATGAAATCTTGATAATTCAAAAAGTGTAGTCAAAAAGTTGAAGCACTATATTGCAGATACAAATCAAGAATGTATATCATGGTTGACAGTCCTTATTAATCTATTAATTGGAACTACTATTTACTAGTCTTAAAATCACCTATTGCTACCCCCACAGTATGGATTGAAGACTTTTTGTAAATCATGGATTCGTTACGTCCAATAATTAATATACAGCAAAAAACCCCAAATCCCCAAGGAGCGTCGGCCATTATCACGTAAAGTTCTGCATAAAACATTAAAATGTCACGTCGCTGTGTCTGCATTATTATTAACGGGCGGTTGTATCAACTATTTTCAATTATGTCGCCGTAAAGAGCAGGTGCGTTTTTCTTTTATAATATGTATATAAATGAAATTTATAAAAGAGATGGCCCAGTTGATAAAACTACAGCAGCCATTTTAAGCCTGGAATGAACTCAGATTTTACAATATAAGTAATTTTACAAAATGATCGCCAAACTACTAACTAATGAAATGATTTTAGTAGGTACACTATCGTAATTTTTAAGAATATGAATCCTTTTTCATTATATATACAACATAAGTAAAAACCTATTCTTTCTTCGGTCGTAGAGTCCTACGCATAAAGTCGCAACTTTTGGTATTTGTATGAAACTATGGAAATATTTATTTATCGAAACTGTGGACTCCAAACATTTATTGCAGAATGATTTGCACAGAAATTGGAAGTGGGTCACGACTACAATACTCTATATTTTCTATGACTTATTGCTCTATTTCGCGGCGAAAATCCAATAATTCTAATAAATATGAATACCGAAATCTGAATTTTTCTAGCAATCTGTTCCCGAAGTTAGAGAATTTATTGGACCAAAACTATTTTGTGAACAGGTTAGGTATTTATTGTTTACTATAAAAATTGGATTGTTAAAAACATATTTACTTTTATTTTTCTATTTGGAACTTCTGAATTCTCTAGGAAATTGGTTTCTAAAGTTTGTCATATTGAAAATGAAGAAGTTACGAATGTATTGACTTACATTGTATACTTTTAGTAAAAATATTTTAACATTCTGAATAGCAATAAATTTTTTCAGGATGCGATACCTAATGTTATCTAACTAGCTGTAAAAAGTACAATTGATTAAATATTAACTTGTATCGTATACATGTAAAAAATCCGTATTTTATAGTTTGAAGACGCTTTCCATACAAAATATTCATGCAGATATTTACAGATACAGGTTCTGTAAAATCCGCTCGGAAAATACAAACGAAAAGCACACACGGAAAAATCCAGCATAATCTTCTATTGCAAATTGTATTTGAAATATCCGAAACGTGAGATGAAAGCGAGCTGTCCGAATCTAGATAATAAAATACCAAGAATTTTTGTTCTACGATTCTTTCATGTAAGCAAAGAATCAAAGAAATTTAATTAAACGTCTCATACGATGCCCTTGGACGTCTTATATGAGGACCTTGTTATTTTCAAGTCTTTGGAAGAATAAATCTGATAAACCACTTAGGTATAAGGTACACTATACATTTTGTGGATGAATAGTGGTCACTATTGCCTGTCAAAACATGTTTAGCTGTCGAATACTATAACTTTCCTTTGACTCGTGGCGCATTCGTACGAATCGTGCCTAGAGGTTCGGACGTTGTTTATACGACTTTCGACCCAACTACCCTCACTTTGCTAATAGTCGTTGACTTGCTGCGATTTGTTATCAACTACCTACATCAATTAGGTAGCTGTGTAGAATCGCAGTACATTCTTAATACATTCAAACTAATATTTAACCCGGCCTCTCGCGTTTAATTTCTAACAATATATTACATAAATAATAAAGTCATTAACATTCTCTATGTCGTTTTGAATCATCCAGCATTTAGTATATCAATGTAAAGCTATAAATCATTACTATTGTAAGTTTAGTAAAAGTTCTATAAAAGCGCTATTTCAACTTCAAACTGGCTCACAGTTAATTAAGTTTTTCAAGTCCATAACAGTTGGTGATGTAGCGATTAAACGGAAAAATTATGTCTCACTTGAAGCCCCTACAAAACCGCTATTAGCCATAAAATTCGTTTTCAGAGCAATAAATAATACGGCGATTTCCGACTCTGTTAATGTTTTATTCAGGCACGTGTTAACGATCCCGCAGAATTCAATAAAATTGTACAATGCCGGCTATTTTTGTAATTTAAGAGGACACTGAATAGTTTATGGCGCCTTTCTTGGTTTAAACGTTTTTATTTATGCGTTTTTATCGGGCGAGGTGCAATGTAGCACGTGTGTGTTATGTGTTTTGTGAAACAAACTAGTTTATAGAGAAAGAGATGTTTTGTATTGTTTTCTTATTGAGATGGAAAATTAGAAGAAGAAATAACATCGGTCTACAGTGATTTAAAAAAAAAGACGTGTTGGCCTTTGGCAACAATAGTATTTTACAATTATTTGCGAATCCATTGATGAATGAAATTGTTTGGCTATTGTGACAATTTTCTTTATTTGCGTGTGAAACTTTGGACAAAAGATGTTTTTTTTCTTCTTAGAATGAATGAGAATCGAATTTACCTGTTTTTTAACTTTTAATTTATTTATAGAACATCCTGTAACGATTGACTTTATACAGTTAACGGTAACGATAAAAAATTAGTAAGTTCTACATATTAATAGGAACATTGTTCTTCATCTATATATACATTTTATTAATTGGTATTAAAATGCAAAATACGCATATACTAACACTTCGGTAATTAGACTGCCACATCTGAGAATAAGCCATCTGAAAATGTGATGAAGTCACTATTCCCATTTCATTAAAATCGAATACAATACCCGTAATCCTTTCGGTCCATTGCACAAAAGCAATATCCCCATTGAAAACTGATATTCGTTAAGCAGTATTTGTAAGAGAATCGAAATATATTGCAACGGCGATAAATACTGTATCACGCGTTGGGGCAGATCCTTGATTGATGCGATTTTACCAAAAAGTTATTAAAGAAATATATCCGTTTATTACTATAGTAAAATATTTAAAAGTTAATTACTAGTACACATAACTAAAGACCAAGTAATAGGTACAAATGCATGGAAAATAAAGTAAGATTGTTCACTTATTCCAGGGAACGTTCGTTTCAAGAACTAAGAACTTCATACCCTTTTTAAATTCTAATACGAGAGCGCTGAACAGAATCCATAAACCAGGAGCACGACTTACTTAGAAGAAAGTTAGAGCTGCAGGGAGGTACATAATAACCGAGCTAACTCTATGAGGCTCACGAGTGGCCAATAAATAACAAATCAGTCAGTGGCATAATGGAACCATTCCTCAAGAAGTTAAACTTGGCCGAAGTTCAAGCGAACTTCCTGCGGCGATGTGCATGTTAGTAGCTGTTAATGGCGTTTCTATACATTCGTTTTGCTTTGAAAATCCCTTGGTATTATTGCGAAGAAATTAATGCCCAGTTGTAAGTACATAGCTGCTGGTTATTTACTCGCTTAGCGGGTAAATGATTTTGCGTACATTAAAAGCAAAATTGTAAGTAGGTTCTTGTTATTTCATAAATAATTTGAATAACGGTAAAAGAATAGAACTAAATTGATGAACTTGGAAATAAAATACATTCCAGTTCTCGTTACACAAAAAGGTAATTATTTCTTACGTTTCCTCAATAAAATATTCCTTTTTGCTCCTCCATCAAATCCATCTACCAAATCTCATATCCCTAACCGTACATTGGAATATGAAATATTCAAGCAGATACATCAGCCTACGGTTCAGAAACCGGATGAGAATGAAAATTGTTTCGGGAGATTGGAATGAAAAAATTTAACACTCCCAAATAAAATATACAAAGTGAATGTAATTGTTGGGCAAATACCCGCTACCGACGACTTTTAACTTTTATTCGGCAAAAATAAACGGATTAAACCTTCAATAATTTTGTTACGTTGTTTTTGCGACTAACACGATGTGGACATGGCGTTTTGGACGAACTTTTGCAGAAATAAAAGTTGCAGTTTTGTGGAATGTGCAATAAAATAAATTCACAGGAATATATTTTTGAAAGGTACAAAAAAATAAATTGAATGGTTAAAAGTTTGTAAACTAAGCTGTAGAAGCGGTTGCGTTGGTGATGCAGAATTCAATTTAAATTTGCGAATTACAAAGGCTTAAACAAAATTACAAAGGCTTTGTAATTGTTTGGATTATAATTGGTTACGTAAATTCGTATACATATACCTACTGATCATTATTATATGTTTAACATACACTACAAAAATACTCCCTATAAAATATCTATAAAATTGAACTGAAAACTCAAAATACTGCAGGAATATTGAAAGATTATACGTCAGTTTACTTACCTGATGAATTTTTTCTAACACACGCCGCCATTGTTTGCTTCCCGAGAACGTTAGCGGTGATCCGCTGAAATTGAAATTTAAAACCTTATGAACGTTTTCAGTAAAAGTTTTCTCTTGCACTCGAAGCTTTAAAATCAAATACAGGTTCTGCACTCTTTAAATCGAAAATTGAAAATATTGCTGCAGTATTTTTAAAGACATATTGGACGGCGTATCGCGAGCAGTGGGGGGTGATAAAACAAAACGTCTGTACGTGAGCTGAGGTTTGGGGATTTGTCGCGGTATTGGACTTTAATACAATTTTCACTGTTAGTGTTACGTTTTAACGAGGTTATCAGCTATAGTTGTATTCAAATTGTATGGAATCAAGGTGACGTTCGGAAACTTTTTAAACTTGATGAATAATTTATATAATTTTTGATAATCATAATTTAAGTAAAATCTAATTTAATTGTTTATGTAGTATTACTAAATTCAAATTTAGTTAAATAAATAGTAATAATAAAATTAGTTAAATAAATTTTGCAGAGATATAAAATGAGACATGATATTAAATAGGTCTGTCAACGAACAGACATTTACAAATTATATTTGAGGGTAGTAAAAAAAAAAAAACAAAAGATGTCGTCACTCACATTGCGGGACGAATACAAACGCATTGGAACATTCGTATTTTATCATTATTGTGTGCAAAATCTTGTCCAAGTATTATGGATATTTAGGATAACAAAAATTTCTCAAGGAAATAAAGGGATATTGGCTACGGATATATCGTGGAATAACACTGATGTCAAGGTATGTAATATAAATTGGCCTCTTATTTGCATGAAATGTAATGTGTTGTGTAATTTGATGTGATTTGAAAATTCTAGACAATACCTTAGTTATTTATAATCTTCATAATACCATTTATTGTTGTAAGTGAGGATTCGCAATCAATATTAAGCATCTGAGCTGCATGATGCTCATTAAATAAAGTTTTATTTATAATTATTTTAGTTTAAAAGAACGCTTTATGTTATAATGCATAATAAAGTGCTATTTGCTGGAGTAGTTATCACAGGCTTAAACGCTCCCCTCCTCTTGCCTGGGCGTGATAGTGTAACCACTGCATAGTACTTTGAAGTCCATTGCCACCCTCGTATGACAGCGGATTAAACACATCTTATATAAAATGCGTTTGTGTGTAATGTATTTAAAAGTACATTTCGCTTACGTTGGTCTGTAGTCTATTAAATAGGTAGAGAAGTTGTTAGCAAATAATTGCAACGGCTTTAAAAAATGTTAAAAGCAAGTTATGTAATTTTAATAGTCTTATTTTCATTTTGCCTGAACATATTTTGTTTTAGCACATCGTAATAATATGGTTTGTTGCTGAAATAAAGTTATATCGCGTGCATAATTAAAAACAGGGTTTCGCTTTTGCATTTTAATTAAAAATAACAAACAATATAAATAGTTGTTTATAATATAATGTATTATATTATTGAAATTTTTACTTTGTAGTGATTAAAACTCTTTTATAATATTACCATTATTACCTAAATGTACACGTATCTAGTTTATAAACGTATCTAAGCATCTTATTGTACACTAATGAAATTCGAAATCGATGTTTTTATACCTTTAAATAACCTCCATCGATGTTGTTCATAACAATTTACGAATCAGAACATAAATAAGAAGCTGCTAATGGACTGATTAATATTTCAAACAAACAATTCCCTTGTGTTTATAACCATTCGCTTTGTATCAAAGGGCGACAATTAACAATGAAACACTAATTATCCATGTTTCTAAGCCTAGTCTCTAGAGAATCCGCCATTTTTTTTCAATAGAAGAAGGGGAGGGGCCGCTTATTGTTTAAGTCATCATGTCTACAGCTTTGCTTTATGGACAGCCATTTTTAGAGGGGTAATTCAGTTAACTACACACTTACTTGTAATAATATATTAATATACAGGGGTCGCTACAAGGTCAAAGAACAAAAAGGTAGACTGTATTTAATATTAAAATCCGAACAGAACTCTCCGCAGAGATGTTGAAAATAGTAAATGAAAAATGTAAGACATTTCTTGAGAATGTTTTAATATATTTCACTCGGAATGTTTGACATTGTTTAGTTACTTGTAATGTTCGTTAGAAATTTTTATTCTCAGAGGATTCAAAAAGTTCTTTTAACAAACATGAAAGAGAAGTCAAACATTACTCGACTTTAAACGCAAATGTAGGTAGTTAGAAGGGTACTTATTTCTTACATTCAGTAGCTAAATATTACATGTTAGAAACTTTGTTTTGGATTAAATACAGAGAAGGAGTTTTGTTGAAATGTCTCTGATCCTTGTGATCTCACTTATCTAATAGCAATT
This sequence comes from Colias nastes, assembly GCA_907164665.1. NCBI lineage: Eukaryota > Metazoa > Arthropoda > Insecta > Lepidoptera > Pieridae > Colias > Colias nastes. The sequence goes on along the minus strand of CAJQZM010042239.1, from coordinate 19,264 downwards.
TTTATATGCGAATTTAAAAACATTTATTTTTATTTTTCTTATAGTACAATAATATCGTTAGGTATGTGGACCTGTTTCAAAAATAATGGTAGAATCCATATTTTTCTAAAATCAAGTTTAAAATATCCAATGTGTCATGGTATCTTATGTGTAAAAAGATGGTAAAAAGTTACCCACTAGCATTTTTTTATTGTTAAAATAAGATGGTTTTTTTAATTACTTCCCATTTAAAAAAGCAATTCAAGAACTTCCATTTCTATTTTCTACTCATTATTATCGTATTTATACAACAACGCTAAGCACTACCACTGATACTCCTTTTAAATCACAAGGCATGGTATAATTATACTTATCTTACTAATTACGAGGACAGCTGCATTATGGGGTGCATGATACGAGCAAACTCTTCGCATTGTCTAAGGGCTGTCTCGAGTGTCCTGTTTTTTATCGCTTATTCGTTTTACTAAGTACTATAGGTACCGCGTATTTAGTATCACAAAGACTTCATTCTAATCTTCTTCTATACATATTATATTTGTATACAAAAGTCAATTTCATTTTTTATGCTATACTTTCATTTCGTTAAAGCCATAACAAACACGCCAAACTATTACTTTAAAAATAACGAAGAATAAAATATCACAGCGCAGTATTTAATTTTTATAAAATACAAGATAGCTCCAAGAAAAGTCATCGAGCGACCTAAAATAATATGATCTATCAAACAATGAATAAAGCTCCCCATTTATTTGCAAGTCAGGAGAAAATTTTCTATGTAGCGCTATCCGAGTAGGAATTAAAGCTAAGCAGATTAAATTATACGTGCTCGAACATTGCGTTGGCGTCGAATGAAATGAGTCTACGAGAATGTACGGAGAAATGGAATAAGGCGTAAATGTTGTGTATCCTTGTTTAAGCTTAATCATAAGTTAATTAAGCGTTATTAAATGGAGCTTATTTTTGGCGTTCTTATGTGTGTTTTTTCACAAATATAATTATTAAGAACCACATTATCTGAGAATGGGTAATGTAAAAATATTATGTACCTTTATTTATTATGTTTACTGTAAATTATTTGTTAAAATAAACAGTAATAATTATTTCTGTATTCAGTAGGTTTAACCATTATCCAGTTCTAAATATATACTGTTTCTTATAGTGTACTATAGTGTCGTTTAACCACATACTTATCTACTTATTATTAAGGCATAAATTGGATCTAGGTAATAATACGATAAAAACACCTCATTCATAATAGAATTTATATCAAGATTTTACTTTATTTACAGCATTTCAATTACTATTCTCCTGAAGTTAATTAACAAGGCTATTAACAGCGAACCAAGAATTTCAATGTGTTAATTAAATAACAATACTGAGCAATGGTTAAAATTAGTTATTACCTTAGAAAAGCTTCCGACCGCGCACAATAAATATATAATTACCGAAAATTGTTATTGTTGATATCCCAAAATTAATTGAAACACCCAAGTTTATTTGGTTAGATAGTAGCAATTCGGGTCTGGAATTAACCAAACAGTGATGTTTCTGTATAATAATTATAGTAGAGAATTCCATTACCTTAAATATTCGCAAGTTTACAGCAAAATATTAACAAAAGGCAAAATATTCTTAGTAATTGGTCTTAATAGATTTTAATTTATAATTCAACAAATGAAATCTAGACATAAACCAGCTAAAATATAAAACGAAAACAATAACAGATGTGAATTTATTCCGCCAGAATAATCTACGTTGTTAATTTACGAAATAAGGTTAAACGAGTATTCCTGTTAAAATATTTATTCAATGTGAAAGATGAAACGTGTGCTCACCGCTTTTGTTGAATAATTTATATTTTATTTCACATACAGTCCTTGTGATATTCTACATGTATGTGACTGGGCCTGTGGCGTTTTTCTATTTTTGCGTTAGAATAATGTTAGGAGTCCTTGCTCATTTATATTATCTATAACAACAGTGGAAACGGATAGGTATTTTGTTATTTTTTGTTTATTATATCGGTATTAGTTGCTAGATAGGAAAGAAGCGATTCAAGTTTTTTTTAATTATACTGCACTAAAAAGTGGTTTAATTAATTACAGGGATTCATGCAACAGAAGGAGTACAAAATATATTATACCAAATTTCCGCGCCTTTAAATTTATCTTAGCAATACTGTATTAATGCAGATTTCATCTTATACTTCTCATCTATTTTAAGGGGCACAAAATGTATCATCGCTGTAAAATACAAGTAAAACTCCAGAAAGTCGAGTAAAATATCACTCACATACGATTTTCCATTAAACTTTTTTATCAGAATCAATCATTATTCGGTTCCACTTAAAGCAGTAATTGAAACCTGTGGACAAGAACAAAGCCGACCTTTAAATAAAAGGTCCTCGGTAACATTTAGTCAAATTTCCAAATAAAGGTAACATTTCTTAAATTTCAATTAGGATTCTGAACGAGGGTTAAGAGTGAGCAGACGGTTCATAATGCCGCACTTGACTCGAGAGCCTGACCGTGGCTACTTCGACAGCTTAACATTATTTTGGTACAAGACATAAGAGAATGGCGAAATATTGCAATGTTCATTTATTGGTAGCAAACCGAATTGATAAAGACGTAAGATGCCTTGCTGATTGCCTTGTAAGATGAAGTACCCTAATTATTATCCTGTAAAATAAAAATATATTTTGTGTAATTAAAAAATACCGTATTAATTATTTTCAATAAAACCCCATTATTGGTTTATAAATGTATATCTTTTATGAAATATCTTATATCACTGTAAAGAAAACACCAAGTACATATAATTGGTTCAAATATAAAATATTTAATCACCTTGTGTTCCTAATTCCATCGATCAAAAGCTTAACTTTAAATTAGTGGATTCTTCAATATAATTTGAAGTTAGCAAGTTTTACCCACTCACCTTCTGATTTCGAAAATGAAAAGGTGACAGAGTTACGGCTGTTGTGTATATTATTAATTCATTGATTCTTTGATTGTATGCATTGGCATATTAGTATGCATAAATTATAACATAAATACATACACAATGAATATAATAATTAAATTAATATTAACAAATACGTCTAAAATCTTCTAACTTGGACCATCCGCGAATTTTTACTCATTCAACCTCTTACCGGTAGTTCAGGGCAGGTCAGTGAATGAAAAGTCATTTTGAGCTCCAAATAGCCCTTTAAAAATGTCTATGCATTTATGTATGTTCATTTGGGGGTAATGAAATTTATGGTGAAACAAAATACAGTTGCTCAGGAATATTCGCCTTTATTTCAGCTTGTAAACGTCACGTACGATTAATTATTGGTATTCATACACAGACAATTAGTATTTGGAAATAATTGGATTGGGGCACGCACGACGTGTTTCCTGCACTCGTGGAGGAGTTGAATTGAGTTTTACTATTGTAAGTGTATCATCTATATAAAAAATAGTTGTAGTCCTTTTCCATACATGATGATGAAAAGTGAATGAAAAGTAAAAGAACATAATGAACAATTGTATTTCCAATAGATTTAATTGTTAGATGGATATTATTAGGGATTAAAGATAAAGGTTGGAAAAACGTGGCTTTGACCTGCAGAAGAGTAGGTATTGCTTCTAATACAATGTAATAAAATAACAAAAGTAATTGTCAATATAAAATTATTCATTAAATCGTTTGAAAATTTAAGCAACAGAGTTGTAATTAAATAGCGTTTGGAATTCGAGCTTTGGAGAAGATATTGATAGATAACCCTTTGATAAGATATTGATATAGGTACTTCAATAGTCCTCCCGTTACAGAAAAAAAATACAATAAACTTAATTAGGTACCTAATTTTCAAGTAAAATTTTTTACATCTGTTTCCTGCAATAGGTTAATTACATATACATATATATCACTACAAATTATTCAATATTTGTTTTAAATTAAAGCCTTTGGTACCTATATATTATACATAACGATGGAAATACTCCAAAAATATTTTAATTAAATTGTGGGTTCAAGTCGTGTTCTAATTTTGGCTGAAATGGAATTTTACTTTGACCTCTCTTTAATATCGTAATCCAATATTAATTATGGATTAATAAAGATACATTATCCATCATATTAATATTATACAAACAATGTTCATATTGTTTTCGTTCTTTCCGCGTAATTTAAAATTCTTAGTATCCCCATAGAGTATTAATTCTCTGTAAGTTTTGATTAAATGAACTTTATAAAATCAAAGGCATGTTACCTACCATATCCATTGATTTAAGTCTGAAGGTAATTATTGAAATTTTTTATTGGTAGATTAATTTTATGAAGCAGTTCAAAAAACATTCTAGCAGAGCATGGTTTCGATCCACGGACCTCTGGGTTATGGGCCCAG
>CAJQZM010042239.1:0-14858 GCA_907164665.1 Colias nastes | reverse complement strand
CCTCTGGGTTATGGGCCCAGCACGCTTCCACTGCGCCACTCTGCTTATATATTTAAGTTTTAATATAAGCATTAATATCCGAGATAATGTAAGAAAACGTGAAACTTTGTCCTTTTTAAGTTTTTTTTTTCATTCCTATGTCGTGGTATGTAGATTTACAAATTTACTAAGTATAATTAGGGATTAGTTTCATTGTTTGGCGTATATTTCGCAAAAGATCATTCATTTCAAGCTTCATAAATATCGTTTTTTCTACAAGGATGTTTAATATTCATATAATACTAGATTAGAAATTAAAGATTTTTTATCTGGCGTCAAACACAAATTGTTTTTCTTTAATGTCTAAATCTAGCGTTGCGAAATCTTTACAACCAATACGGCAGCTAAACTGAAAAAAATATGGTTCAAACTCTCTAATTAGGTATATAGTTACTTATATACGTTTCTTACTCACGTTAAATCAAGTACGATAAAGCATAATAAAATACGTTACAAAAACCTTTACAGACACTTCAGTGTGCTTAGAGTTAGATAAGGGCAGTATTAAATTGGTAGATATCACCATCCGTCCATTGTGTGGATGCAGCAGTATTCAACCCTTAGTGTTATCGGGTTCAACGTATTCAAGGGTCATAGAAGTCTATCGAAAATATTTCAGCATACTTCTGTGTATAACGCCCTTTATTTTATCGGATTATTGGTAAATTCCAGTATGATATTATATTATAATTTAGTTTTTTTTTTTAATATTGGCAAACATGAAACTCAGTTTACAGTGACTTTTTACCGCAATGAAAAAATAAATATGTCACTTTTAGCGTAGCATTCTGGCTCAGCAAAATTGATGAGCCAGGCTTGGCCAACGGTGAATTTCTATCACGTTTTTCTTAAAAAAACTGAACATTTTTGCTGGGAAGTTATATTATTACAAAATCGGTATATGTTCAAAAATTTATGTTAGGTAAATTTTGAATACAATTATTAATATTTCATAAATAATACAGAATTGAAAACTTTTTGCAAATATCAAACTTATTGTCTTTTCATAAAGCATGCGAAAATCGCATCGCTCAAAGTATAAAAGGTAGGTATTTTAACTCTTTAAAATTTCCAACTTGATGTCGATACTCACGAGAAACTTTCCAAACCATACATCAAACCGCAGCTTGCTTCGACTATGATAAATATAATATACTTTAAATGTAATAATAGAAAGTTTCCAAAACAAAAATATATAAAAAAAATATTATTACTAATTCTAATAATAGTAAGGCCGTATTATACACCTTTCATGAAGGAAGTAAACTTAGATTTAAATTTTGTGTTTGGTTAATTTCTACACACATCCAATACAAAATCAAAGAAACTAAGTAAACTTACTTGTGGTGTGAGCAATGAATGAAAAAGTCAAATTTTGTACCAGTATAATAAAGCTTTATACCTAGAGAATATCTAATATTTTCAACCCACTCGCAAATGATAATCTCAAGAAAACTCAATCAGTTTTTCAAAAATTAACAGCCTGATCCAACCTAGCCCACTTGTAAAATTATAGCAGTCAATCTTGAAGGTCATAAACTATCAAATCACAATTAGTTCCTGTCGAGTAAACCGCCCTTACAACCTTCTATAATTCATTACTGACACATAGGCTTAACTCCTCATGAGATATTAACAACCAAGACACTATTACCACTTAATCCTTCATCTCTGTGACCCTCTATTCATATGCTAATTCTGACCTATTAAAATGTCACTTAATCTTGAACGAGACATTTGAAATGGTAATGAAAGGACGACAAATTATTTAGCTATGCTGGATGTTTGTACTATTTATATTTATGTACTAATGCTGATTAATTAGTTTTTAGTTGTACTTTTGTGCGTGAGACTGTACGAACTGAACTCTACGAACTATAAAGAACTGGAAGCAAGACAGTTTAAAGATGATGTAAGATACCTATACCTACATATAATGTTATGTCCTTATTCTAAGCCACATTTTCTGTCCCATTACCTAAGTTCATTCAAAATTGGTTCTGCGATTTCTATAAGGGTAAAATTATAGCATCCTTTCCATCCAGAAATATTACCCAAGTCAATCTATCATCTCATTCCATTATGGTGGATGTTCCGACCGTCCCTCCATACATTTTTGATTACCTCTAAACACTTAACACAGACACTATTTCTTTAAAACTAATCATTTTATCACTTCTCTATAATGAAATGTGTGCGCGTTCGACCTTTTTAATCAATAATTTACAATATTTACTTAGAAAAACAACAGTAAAATACCGGAAAAATTTGACACTTCTACAGTAGTGTGCGTGACTTTTGCCAAGCGAAACACGACATAAAGCACGACATCTAGCGCATAGACTATATACTTATTACAGATCTAGCGCGTCAATGTCTAAACGAAAGGCGATGTTTAGACATTGACGCTAGATGTCGTGCATTCGCGTTCGTTATCTTATACATAATGAGCATAATTCTAATAAATCAAAGTTCTGTGTAAAAATTGAGTAATTTCATTTCCAATCGTTCAAAGAAAATAACAATAAAATAAAATAAAACTAATGACCTTAGAAACTATGTTTTTTTTTGTAAACAATTTATTACTCATTATTGTTCGTCCGTCGGTCGTAGGTCTGTAAACTGTATTGTACACTGAAGGTAAATGGTACTGTAGGTACTACTTTAGTTCGGCGTCGTCGTCGCGTCGCGTCGGCTTGATATAAAATTACATTCTTGATTTCATTGACACGCGCTATGATTTGCGCGCGGAATTTCTTGTGTTGTGAATTTATTTTTGTATGCTATGCATTTTAATTGATTCAAATTGCAATATTTCTCTAGTATGCATTTGAGACTATATTGTAAATTGTAATAATTGATCGTGGGTATAGTAATTAATTATTCTAATAACGCAATTAGTAATATATGTATTTTCGGTGGGATTCAAAACAAAAAATTGGCCCGTGATTTTTATGAAATTTCACCACATTGCAAATCACATCAATCATAGTTCATACACATGTATGACGAAAGTGATTAGTATTGTGGCTAACATTGACTCATCAGTTCATCACTGAAACCAGTGATAAATCAGTACCTATATCATATTGTGTTTGAATATTTTTAAACAATGATATAAGTATACAATTATTATAAATCGGTAAACTATCAAAGTAATCACAAACTTGCAAACATTGGTAAAATGTCCAGTAGTTTATGAGCCTATTCATTACAATCAAACAAACAAACAAAGTTTTCCTCTTTATAATATTAGTGTAGACAAACACTATGAATACGATCACGAATGCAAATTCGGGGATTTTCTAATTATTGCTAAATAATAATTGAATTCGTTTTGAAATACTCTATAATTTTTAGTGTATAAATAGACATTTATAATGTGGTGCTCATTTTTTTTGTACTGCTAACGCTATTGTAGGTACCTATTTTCGTTGTTTTATTTCAAGTGAACACGGCCATACAATTTTGTCACGAGCCGCCTATGATTGTAGGTACTTTTGTTAGGCTCCTTCGTCGTCCGCGTCGCGTCGGCTCGAAAGTTCTTGATTTCATTGTCACACGCTATGATTTGCGCGCGGATTTTCTTGTGTTGTGAATTTATTTTTGTATTATTATTATTTTTTATATTTTTTTTTATTTTATTGATTCAAATAAAATATTTCACTAGTATGCATTTGAGACTATATTGTATTATGTATAATTTATCGTAGGTATAGTTATTCTTATAACGCAGTTATATTTTCGGTGGGACAATTTGACCCGTGATTTTTCTGAAATATCACCACGTTGCAAATCACATCAATCATACACACGTATGACGAAAGTATAGTGGCTAACATTGACTCATCAGTTCATCACTGAAACCAGTGATAAATCAGTATATCATATTTTATTGTGTTTGAATATTTTTTAAACAACGATATATACAATATTATTATAAATCGGTAAACTACCAAAGTACTTCCGAATTTTCAGACAGACAAACAAGTAGTTTGAACACGCAGTTTTCTTATACTAGTAGCAAAAATCAAAACCATAATATTATGTTTACCTACTATATTTTACTAAAAGTCGAGTGCGTCGAAATCGTAAATAATAGGTAATATAATGTTTTTCACCTTCCTGGTTATTTTCCCATAGTAAATAGTGTTTTAGGTTTGTTGTTGTAGGTAGGAATAATAATAATTATTCTTACTTGTTGGTTATGAAATGTATATTGAAATAATTTACTTTTACAAATCATTAGTGATATTAGTTTTGAGTGAAAATGCTTGGATCAGCATAATATTATATGGTACTTCAAATACATGTTTTGATAAAAAAACAATAGTGTAATAAAATAAAACTGCGTTTTATTGTAATCAATGTTGACAGTTTTAAATTCCAAAATTATTGATCAATAAAATAGTTTACACCAACAAATATAACTTTTATTTTTATAACCATCGTTCATAATATAAACCGTAGCAGGTGGCGTTTTGAAGTTCTGTCTACTCATACAGAAAAATGGAAAACTTGTTTTTTTTGTAAACAATTTATTACTCATTATTGTTGTTTGGCTGTGTGTTTGGCAACTCGAAGCGTGGTCGTCCGTCGTAGGTACTTTTGTTTTGTTACTCAGGAGGATAACCTCAGACTGTAGACACTGTAGTGATGTCAAGACAAATGTGCGAAAGACTGTAAAGTCAGACGCTAATTTAGAAGACGGGCTACCCATTGGGGCTGTTGAAATTGTCTGGAGATCCTTTTGGAACTCATCCATTCTGTGGTTAAACACTTCAAACATCTGATCAATAGACTGTGTGATGGATTCCATATTAGTTTTAGTGCAGTGGCAGTGTAAATGTTGTTGTTGAGGTTATGTAAATTTAACACTTTAGTTAACTACCAAGATATAAAGAAATGAGGATAGGACACAATAACTATTGGTTGAGGTATTTATAAACTCATAATATACTTTTAAAAAAATCACGTTTTAATAAATTTCTAGAATTAAATTAGAACAGCTGATTCAAAATAGCCTAAAAAATCTTAATAATAATAATTACGCTTCACAGCAAGAAGAAATGTACCATATGTACCCGCACAAAGTCGATATTGTGTTGCCTACCGTTCGACTCAATACCTTTAATAATTATTACCAAACTAATAAACCGAGTGATGCGAAATAACCATAATTCTTTTAGAGTTTGATAAAATGATCAGGCAGGTATTTTCTTTAATCCTCTGAATTCTCGGTTACTAAATTGTATCGTTGAAATTATTCTTAATCGCGTAAATTTAATAAATAATCATATGGAAAACACTTTTCATTTGTTTTTTTACTTTCACGCCCAACTACTATACAATAATTACGTTGTTTCGGTATTTTGACGAGAAAACGCAGGAAACATCCGTTGTATCATTTTAGATAGATTGTATATTTTGTATCTGTAGAATTGAAATCAAAGCTATGTATATGTTGTCTCCATTCTTTTCTTATCGGATTGTTGATCCCAATGCGAATGCGTCACTTAAATTTTATAAAAGACAATTAAGAACATCAAAAATAAAGTGATACGTAAATATTTCACAGTGCAATATATTATGTAATTAATAATAATTATATATTTATGAAAAAATAATTACATCAGATTTAATAATCGCAATTGTTTTGAATGTACATATGAATAAATGATTACATCATAATAGTAATAATCACAATTGTTTTATTTCCCATTTGTTGCAACCCTAGCATATTTTCATGTAGCAGCAGAAGTACCTACACTGGCGGCGCGGCGGCATCGTGCGACATCAAAGGCATTGCCTTACTAGGTAAGTTTATAATGATTAACTCTTTAATAATTATTTTTGACTTTACTCATTTCTTTTATTATATAATTTACGTTTTACTTTTACAGAATCCGATTCAATGGATTATGAAGACGAGTCACACAACGCCATACGATAGTGATGATGAATGAACATTTCAATAAATGCATGCGTGTTTTTTTATGTTGTTTTGTAATTGTTAATTGTTTCTTAAATAAAGAAATAAACTAAATATTTAAATGATGATTTGTTATTTGCAACACAACTTTATATTTGAGATTCTTTACAAATGTATATTTAGTTTTGTATCATCAAATTTATAAATTTTATTCCATAGTTTTCAAAATTAAATGTAAATGACCATAAAAACATTAATAAAGTAAATCATTGATGTAAGGTCAGGGAACGTAATACATATATACATCTGACCATGTAGAAGCTAAGTCTTGTTGACTGCTGAAGTCTGTAAAGTTTTGTTGTCTGCTGAAGTCTGTACGCAATGAAAATGTCTGCCGTTTCGAAAATAAGTTTTTAAGACCCTAATAAATAAAATATATGAATGGCAGATCTGGTCAAATACTTTCAAAATTGTATTTTTTTCAGCACTTTCATAAGTGTCTGCCAGAATGTTATCCGCGTGATAATGGTCTGCCATTGTTATTTTCCGATAGTAATAATAATCTATTTTCAAATATCAAAATGGCAGACGTGGTCAAATGGTTTCAAAGTTCGCCAAAAATTTCCACCTGTCTTACCTAAGCGCGCGCCCCGTCCACCACTCTGGGCTTAGTGACTCCTCATCTCATGTATAGTAGGTATAGGGGAATTATTATTCAGCCATGGCTGTCCCACTGCTGGGCAAAGGCCTCTCTTCCCTTCGTCCATGTCTTCCTATTGTGAGCAATTTTAGCCCATTCCTTGCAATGAGAGTCCAGTTCGTCGCGCCATCTGATTTTGGGCCTTCCACGCAGCCTTTTTCCATTGTCGGGGATCCACATAGTGGTGATTTTTGCCCACAACTCTTCGGACATCCGGCAAACATGTCCAGCCCAGTTCCATTTGAGCTCGGCAGCTTTACGGGCTACGTCGACAATCTGTGTTTTTGAGCGCAGCGTTCTATTTTGAATACGATCAGAAAGCTTTACGCCCAAAATGCTGCGCTCCATTGATCTTTGGCAAACCCCAAGTGCGGACTTTTGGCGATCAGTCAATGACCAAGTCTGTGCACCGTAGGTGAGGATGGGCAAGATGCACATGTCCATGAGCCTTCGTTTTAGTGAAAGAGGCAAGTCTCCTTTCATCAGCTCTTTCATCGACCAAAAGCTTCTCCAAGCGTTTTCAATGTTATTGTATACGTATGTATGTATGTATGTGTATGTCTTGTATACCTACGAATAATTATTCTTACGTCTTGTTGGGAAATGTTCAAATACCTACCTATTGAAATAATTTACTGTTACAAATCATTAGTGTTATTAGTTTTGAGTGAATAGGCATGGATCAGAAATTCAGAATATAATATGCTACTAACTACTCAAATACATACATGTTTACACAACAAACACCACTGACCTCTATAACTATAAGTTATAGAGGTCAGTGACCGTCAGTGACAAACACTATGGATACCTACGCTCGCGAATGCAAATTCGGTGATTTACTAATTATTGATACCTAGTCATTGAATTCGTTTTGAAATAGCCTGTACTTTGTAATTTTTAGTGTTATAGACATTTATAAAATGTGGTGCTCATTTTTTTGTAATAAATCATCCCGAACGCTATTGTATTTTCGTTGTTTTATTTCAAGTGAACACCTATACAATTTTGTCACGAGCCGCCTCTGGCCTCTGGGTGAAATAAACAAGTCAAATGATTTTTGTTCTAATTGTATTTTGGTAGTAGTTTGTTTAGAATTTACATTACCATTGTTTAATTTTTACCTACTATATTTTACTAAAAGTCGAGTGCGTCGAAATCGTAAATATCTTTTTCACCTTCCTGGTTTTTTTCCATAGTAAATAGTGTTTTAGATTTGTTGTTGTATGAATAATTATTCTTAGCATAATATTATATCATAGGTATATGCTACTTCAAATACATGTTTTGATAAAAAAAACAATAGTGTAATGTAATAAAATAAAACTGCGTTTTATTGTAATCAATTTTGACATTATTTATTTCCCAAAATTACAACAAAATAGTTTACGCCAACAAATATAACTTTTATTTTTATAACAATCCTACTTGTTTTACATTCACGCCATCTAGACTTAAATCTTTATCATTTTTGTATACGTCTGTGTGTGTAAACGACCCTGTATGCAATGACAGATGTTATAATGCATTTTTTTACCGAATTGGGTGGATTTTAAGGCAATGATATGACATATTTCAATAAAATATAATATTCAGTAACCGCCATGACTATTCCTACGACCTTAATCTTTTCCAATTACGCAAAAACTCAAATAAACTAGAAATGTAGAATTCAGCGCCATCTAGCGGGACATTGGCTGGGAACAGATCGTAGCAATCACCTTATAGGATTGAAAATATCAACCGCTAAAACTAATGAAAACGCTACGTTTTAGAATGAGCTGAATATTGACAAACAATCAATAGGCTATCGGTTGCGGATTCGCTCTTAATCCGATTTATAAATACCTACTCATTCCCACAAACCATTTCGAAGCTTATACTGTGACGGAAAGCGCATCAACCACCCGTCATCACAATAGTGGAAACCTGAAAGTGGGATTGTTTTGATAGGATATGTCTTTATTATTGATGTTTTGCATTAAAACAAAACATTTATTATGTGTCGAATAAAACACACAGCGTTGGATGAAGAAAGCTGTCTATGAATCCTATATATCTCTATGAAAATAAGGTCACCTTACCAAATATTGATGGATCTTTCACCTCACTAGCAAGAGCGCGTCCCTAGTATGTCATCTGTCATCGCCTTTGAAGCGCTGTCATCTTCCAAGCTCATAGCATCTTCATCAGCAAGCAGTAAACTGCAACGCTGTGTGTTTTATTCGACACATAATACATGTTTTGTTTTAATGCAAAACATCAATATTATGTGTCTTTCTAAAACACACAGCGTTGGATGAAGATGTGTTTGATATCTGCTGGTGAAGAAAGACATACAAACGCTATGTTGAAAATAAATTATCTTGTTAATATTGTAATACCTAAGAGTGCTGTATTAACAACTTAACTTTCATTCCTTACAGAATGTTAAATGAACCTGTTGTATTGTAAAATAAAGTTATATTTTAAATTCTAAAAACAATACAAGGAGGTTATGTAGCAACAACAAAATTGTTTTTCTTTCATGTAAGAACTAACCATATATCCTCTAAATTTTAAATTATTCTCCTCAGATAATCTTCTCAATAAGCCAATAATAATGAACTAAGTCTTAGAACTTAAGAACTGCTTAATTATTTCTCTATATCTTTGAAACAAATCAAAGTTCAAATAATAAGATAAAAATAACATTTTAAAAATTATAACTCAAAGGAAGATCAATGTCACCAAGGATAAACAATGGAGCCTCTAAGGCTAAATACTACAGTAAATAACATCTGTATATAAAATAACTATAATAAGCAATGTTAACACAACTGTACCTTAAGCATTAAGCATGTTTGTTACACATTGATCATTACTATGATCTTAAATTAGTTACACTGAATTAAATAATTAATTAAACAGTTTAAGGTTACCTTAAAGTAAACCAGAACTCACTGGCACTGGCTAAATTGACTGATTGACAGTAAAACTTTACAAAGGACTGTATGGTCTTTCCACTGCCTCAACGGGTTAGTGCTCTTACCACCTTCTTGAACCCACTGCTGGACAGGGCTGCTATGTTTACTGTCTTTAAGATCTGGAGGGACCTTATCTAGCCAGAGAAAAAGGATTGTGTTGCAAGCTTAAAGGGTCCGCCCCTTTATAGATAAGAATCAATTATCTACTTTTAAGACTGAAATTCAGTCCTTTGTTACTTGAACCAACCTTTCCACATGGGTCACTGGGCATATCTATGTGTCTGGGTGTCCTCACAACCGACCACCTGATGGATAATGTGTTGTTGTATCCATTTAATATCCAAACTCAGGTCAGGTTATAATCTTATTTTGCTGTGATAAAAAACTCTATTTTGAGATTTTCAGAAGTCATGTTCATGTCATGAACTTCTCGGCCTGACCCCTGTAATAGCATAAAAGATAGACTTAAGCTAATTAAATAGAATCTCTGTGTACTAGATTACATGCATTTTTTTTTTTTTTTTTTGTTAGCATTGCATTATGAAAGTCACCTCCTGCTTGGAGGATCATATATGTTGGCACTGTGTGTGGAGGAGCACCACTACTTAACTGCTCTTTCTCCTTTGCTCTACAATGGGCTGTTTTCTCTCCCCCCCCCTTTCTGACTGAGCAGTTGGGGGGGGTTAGGCCATTCACCAATGGTCTGAGTGCTCATGACTTCCGGGTCAATAACCATATATAACCATAATAGTCAATAACCATCTTTAGGCGCTTGACATCGAGTTGCGCAGAAATGCCCGTATATTATTATTATTATTTATTCTATTAACCATAAGCCACCCTTGGGTGCTATGTATCTGCCCCGACCCCGGGGTGCGAGGTACGCTAGTACACTTGGAGGATTACCCTTGGAAGGGAATATTCAGTCTAGGCGTCAGCTCCATCAACGACTGCAGATGTCGCAAAATTCGGAGCAGGCTTTGGCAAGTATGCCTTGGCACTGAAGCACTCCTTTGGATAGTGAACTGGTCCATATCAGGAGCCTCCGAAATATATTTCCTGTTGTACAAGGTAGGAGAAGCCACTCCGGTACAGGTTGATTTCTTGAGAGGCAATCTAAATCAAAAGCCATTTAGGCGTCCTGGAATCGTGCCAAGAGTTATTCTCAACTTCTCAGCTAGGAACAGTTACTCAGTTCTGAGAGCTAAGACAGTTAGCAACCTTTGTATGTGGGCGACCAAAGTCTGATTGCTAGCTTGGGCTACAGGATGTGCGCCCCTTTCAATTTACTCAGAAGCATTTTTATTGCATACCTATGGTACACTACATATAAGTCAGAAATTCTAATGCCAAGTCCCCTGCATCCCTCTCCATTTCTCTGACAGGTAAGTACTGTTCAGATGTCCTACTCAGCCCGCATCCGCGGTATCTGTAGTTAGGAAGTGACAAACTTGTTCTTTTACAAAGACTATTACATTTCTGTTTATGTTTCTTTCCCACAAATCTAAGTCTTGTATAGCATGTAGAGGGAAAGCCCTTTCTCTCTTGGTCTGCTGTGCGCGAAACTCTAGAGAAATACCTGGAGGCGACAACTGTACAGTCCTCTCAGTGTTAGATGTCTAGAACTGTCTGCAACTCTTATTTAGTGCAAGACATGGTCCTTTTAATGACTACCACAGTATGCTCTATCTTTGAGGCTTTTGGGACTGGCAATAACACAGACATTTCTATAGTATCACACATGAGGCACAAGTCTCCAGGTTTGCAATGTACATTTTGTAATTGATGTGCCAAACCTGCTTTGCCAAAATCTCTATGGTCTCCGGGACCTGTAAAGTTAATTAGAACAATCCTTGTAGACGAAAAGATAATTGTCTAACTAGAAGGCTGTGGCTCATTCTGTGGCTTTACTAAAATCTCCATGGTCTCCGAGACCTGTGAAGTTAAATCTTTAGAATAATCCTGATAGTCTAACTAAATCAGAGGGCTGTGGCCCTTTTTGTGATTGGAGTGCCAATCAAGCTTTACCAATATCTCCCTGGTCTCCGCGACCTTTGAAGTTTATTGGAATAGTCCTGCCAATCAGGCTTTACCATACTCCATGGTCTCCGCGACCTGTGAAGTTAAATTGGATTAGTCATGGTAGACCCAAAAGATAATTGTGCAACTAAACCAGAAGGCAATGGACTTTATGTGGCTGTAGTGCCAATCAAGCTTTTCCAAAATCCTCACAGTCTACAAGACCTGTGAAGTTAATTTTTGCAATGGTCACGATAGACCAAAACTTAATAGCTTAAATAAAACGGAAGGAGGGCACCTCCAGCCTGTAGGGTCTCCGCGACCATTTGAAATGGCTGCCATATGCAGGCAGAAAATAGGCCAATGATGCCTGATTGTACAAGCCAATCCTGGCCTTGTAAGAATCTCATTACTGTTACCAATGATGTCTAATTTTACAAGCCAATCCTGGCTTTGTAAAAATTTAATTACCGTTATAACCTGTGATATGTATCAAAATTACCTGGTTAATACCTAGGTGTTTAGGTGTCTCAGGTTGAATATCAACCTGGCGGAGCCATCAGCTCTTATTGCCAGAAGCATATCTGAATGTAAGTATGGCATATATTTTTCTGGGTATTTCTGGACACTCAGTTCTTTCAGCATAACCATACTAAGCTTATCATGGCTAAGGACACCTTGTACATATTTTCAGTACATATTTCTGTATAAGATACAAATAAAAAATACAAAGATTTTGGTTACTTTACTGTTGATATTATAGAATTGTTATCACACCTGAGTGTTAATTTTAAGGCAAGCTCTTTTACTTAAGTAAGAAAGGAAACAGATAAACAGCATTATCATCGGTAACATTATAACCAAGAATGATATCATTCAACTGTTCGGGGATACGGTGAATATGGGTCCTTGATGATGATAATGTATATAAACATATCTACCTCTCATAATATGCAATGTCTATTGCTTATGATCTTTCACTACTATTCAAATAAGTACCCATAGGATCAAAGCTTATTCTGGTATCAATTGACTATGAAAATAAGCTCTTTATTATAATAATTATTTACCGTAAGATAAATTAGGTAATCTCAACTTGCAGTAATAAGTAGCTCCTACTGAATATTGTGTGAGAATGTTGCCCATATTATACACTCTATATCATATCCTAAGTAATGTAAAATGTATATGTGACATGTATCAATATTGAAATGATATTACAATAGTTAAGTAATGTAAAATCTATATGTGACATGTATCAATATTGAAATAATATTATAATAGTTAATTAACAATTTCTTCTCTTTAGAATATTGTGATAGACAGGTTTTGTACCTATCTAAAATCTAAGTACCTCTTAATTGTCTTGAATTATTTGTGTAGTCAGTGGGCAATATGTAGTAGGTACTCACTTTTATTGAGGTAGTTACAATTGAATGGTCAAAGAGATTGAGATACCTCACTACCTGCTGCTGGAGCTCGTTAGCCATAGGGGATCATGGTCGATTCCTTATACCTAAGTACCTTCTACCTAGGTAGCCTAACGCTATCTCCCAAGTCTGGTTAAAAGCAATACTTGACACAGTAACCAATGTGTCTGTGTATGATAAAGAAATCCGATGATAATATAGCGATCTCACTATAGGCATGCACTGTGTTTTATTATTAATTACCTACATCTAAATATTGATGTATTTGTGTCAAATACTGTGAAATGTATGCCACGTGTTGCATGGAAATCTATGCACGAGTCCGGACATGTTCTGACAAGTCTGATTGTACTTACGGAATTTCTCGTCTCCCGGTCTCTTGGGCAGTGACGAACCATTGCTTCTCTCGTCCTCCGAGGACGAAAAAGAGTTCCCGCCACTATTATACATACCAAAGCACCGGTTTTCGAATTTTCTTCCGACAACGTGGTCTTTTGTGTTTCATATTGGAACTAATTCCGTTTTTCACTAGAAAACACCAATTACTAATAAAATTTAACGCGTGTGTGTTTTACTTTATGAAAGTCACACTTCATATTCGAGAATTATAATTATATATATTCGAATTCGAGAATTATATTCTGCGCGATGTTATTGCGCACGAATTCATAAACGCTATGAGCTTGGAAGATGACAGCGCTTCAAAGGCGATGACAGATGACATACTAGGGACGCGCTCTTGCTAGTGAGGTGAAAGATCCATCAATATTTGGTAAGGTGACCTTATTTTCATAGAGATATATAGGATTCATAGACAGCTTTCTTCATCCAACGCTGTGTGTTTTAGAAAGACACATAATATAAAGTTTTAAAAGTATTGTTATTGCAGTTTTGAACGAAAGAGGCGTCATTATTGATATTTATGGAATTATTACCTGATTACAATTATGAAAATAATAAATTTTAAATTGCTATCTGGATGCTATCTGGATATTAAGTAAGTACGTTTATATTTTTTTTCTAATCAAAAATTACTCAATCATATTCCTCTTGCGAATTTAATAATGTTAACATTCTCTAGCATTTTCTGAGATGTAGATTCATTTTGAATTAAGACAATATAAAAGAATATTAAACCAAATTACAGCAAAAGTCCTGCTCAAGACAGATCAACTTATAATTGAATAATATACTAAGACATGTGAGTTCTTTGTTTAACTTTTATACAAATAAAAACCCAAATATAATCATATTTTGACTATTAATATTTGATACATACTAGAACGACAGAGCTCTCATTCGATTCCTACAAAAGAAGAAACTATATTGGCATATACGTATTTTTACTTTTGCAAAATATTAAGCATCCATGTCCACGTAACAAAAAAAAACTAAGAAAAAAAAACACGCCTCAAATTTAAAAAAGTCATTACATTTCATAACTCTTTGTAACTGGCCATTATACAAAATGGAGGCGCAGGATTTCAAGTTCATTAGACCCGCATCTCGTTAGCGCATAGTCGAGTGCATTTCCAATATTGGTCTTCTGGACAATCCCTATATAGGGTTCCCACTTGCCAATAAAAAATTCAAACGCAGGGCCGACTCAAATACTATTTCGTCAAGTGATTGACGCGCGATTTTAACGTGAACAAATGAAAATTGAAATTGTTTTCGTTCAAAATGTTTCAGGCGTGGATTTTATAGTTTAACGAAGCTTTGTAGATTTCTTGATGGTTTTTGTTTTATATTTTTATTGATCTTGATGAGAG
>CAJQZM010042238.1:31350-56454 GCA_907164665.1 Colias nastes | reverse complement strand
CTTAATAGTAATAGTTTCTTCAACAGTCCGTTGTATAAGAGCGGCAATAGACAGGTACCGTAGAACCTCTTTGTACATCATGTCCAGGTATTGCAATTTCTTCAGCTGCTCTTCAGAAACATCTTCATCAGGTCCCAAAACTTGAATTATCTCTTCGTAGACCAGTTTCTTGGAAAATACAGGTTAGATTATGATAGGAATCAGTTAAATAATAAACACTGTGTGCTAAATAATATTATTTTATTAGTTATTCGCTGATTTAAAATGCCGTTTTACTTTTGACCTTAACTTTTTTAGAATATTTTATCCATACCTACTCTATTACTGTAAATAATAAAGTAGGTAGTAATAGTACCTAAAGCACAGAAAATTGATGGTAGCTAATCTATACTTATCTAATATTATAAAGCTGCAGAGTTTGTTTGTTTGTTTGATTGTTTGTTTATGTTTGTTTGAACGCGCTAATCTCAGGAACTACTGGTCCGATTTGAAAAATTATTTCGGTGTTAGATAGCCCATTTATCGAGGAAGGCTATGTATCATCACGCTAAGACCAACAAGAGCGGAGCAATGCGAGTGAAACCGCGGGGAACAGCTATTTATTTTTGCTATTTATTTATATATTTAATTGGTGAATTCTTAAGACTTTTGCTTACACCTGCGCGCAAGTGACAAACTATCTTTGTCTTTTTTGTTTATATATTTTAGCCATCTCTCATAAACAGTCTGTCAATGTCTTGTATTTGTGTGTGCCTGACGCTGTATGTGGAGCATTTTTTTTGGATATATTGTGAGTATATAACGTATCTATACATAAAATATCATTGTATTATAGTTTTTAAAAAGGTCGATAAAGTTATAGTTGTTTCATGTTTGATTGTTTTAATTTCCTCTTAAGAGTCCTTATCGATTTTAGAGTGATTTTTACTTGTTTCTGTAATTCTTTAGACGCTCGTTTAACAAAACTAAATTAGTAACAATGTGTGATGATATCTTAAATTAAAGATTCATTCAATATCTAAAATACGTTCGAGACAATTTATTGATATTCATTGTCCAGTTTGTTTAATAGCCAATAACCTAAGGCGTGTTTCAATTTTTTCCATGCGGGACGTTCGTGTCTTTGTATTTTACACGGAATTTAATAGAAGAAGTTTTCTTATAAAATATACTACAGTAAAGACACTGAGACATCCTAAAATATGTTCGAGGCAATTTATGTACTTTTATTGAAAAATTCAAAGAACACCTAAGTTAAAATAGCCTTACTTTGATGAAATTTTATGCGTATATTTCGTCGAATTTCTAGTTCTTACAACAGAGTTAAAAAAAATAAAAAATACACACTAAATGATAGGTTAATGCTTAAAAATTTGCAATAAAAAAAATACATATTATATGTTTTATGAAAGAAATGGAATAATTTAAAGTTCTCTAGAATTTTAGATTATATACGGGAGCGCAAACGTTGTTACGGCAGATCTATATAATCGAATATTCTAGAGAATTTTAAATTATACCATTACTTTCATATAACATAGTAGTTAGTTTTTATAAACGAGCTCCTAAAGAATTAAAGAAACAAGTCAAAATCACTCTTAAAATCGATACGGCCTCTTAAGCGCGGCAGCGTTAACAGCATGATTTTTTTTAGATTTATGAGATTTTTTGATGATGGAATCCTTATCTGTCCTCTTGCCTTTTCTAGCTTATTCTTATATGGGGTGTTATACGTACCTGCCACTCTGGAAGATGAGCCAAGAACAGCAAAACACCAGATGCTATTTTGGCAGACGCCTCTTGACTCTGAAAAATAACATACCTACAACATCGAGATATAGAGCCTTATAAGGGCTTTCTTCTCTTTCTTATATGGCTATTCCCGAAATTACCCCTCAGTATTTGTTTATGTCATAAAGAAACACGTTTGTTATAATAAATAGTTCTTTTTATTATAAGGAGATTTATAATTAGTTGTGAATAGGAAAACGCAAGGATATCCGAGTGCCTAGAAAATGTATATGACTTATTTTGTATCAATACATATTCATTACTCCAATGTTTTAATTTTAAAATGTTTGTATCCTTGACAATAATTCTATGTTAAAATAAAAATTATATCGTAGGTAGGTATTTATTGCCACGGCTTTTTTCAACATTATCGAGTTCATCTCGATAAAAAGATTTTGTAATGTAAAAAAGAAGAAAACGGGAATAAAAACGAATCTATTAAAAGATAACGACAGAATAAAACCTTTATGTAGGTAATCTTACAATGCGACAATAAATACGAGGCAATTTTCTACAATTTACAAGTAAACAAAATAATACTTACCGACGTAAACAATGCAAATGTTTCCAATTTAATTTCATTCAGTGGTTTACAACTCAAAATAAAACGGTCGACAATTCCCATACCGTCTTCGTGGAACTTTCCATCGTTTATTGCTTTTCGCCTTATCTCTACTATATCAGATATCATTTCATCAATAATTTTCAAATAATATTTTTGTTTTTTTAATTTCCCACTCAACCAATATATTATAGGTATCTGTAGCCACCAACGAGTCATTTTCATGAACATCATTTCATACATACTGAAACGAAAGGTAATTTTTTATATGAATTCTTATACTCCTACAATAAGAGTGTAAATTTGTGTTTCAGATGGTAGGAACAGCACCCACGAAAAACTTTGGTGACATTTTAAGAGAGAAAAAGAGAGAGAGCGTAATATATAAAAAAGGATGCATTATATTTTACATATACAGGGTGTAATCGTTAAGTGTGCACAAGCGATTATTCCGTAACTATTGCAGATATCAAAAAACTTTAAACTGATATCGAATGTACTTAACCTAATGAGTAAAATGGCCATAATAATTTTTTAAAATAAAACGAGAAATATCCAAAAATGTTACATTAAACGCTCCCATACATTTTGTATTCATAGCAGATTTTCGAAGTGACGTCCTCATTGTGCAATACAATGAGGAGCTCTATTTACAGTTTCGAAATGAATTTCCCTTCAAATTTGCGAAGTAATTTAAACTGAAAACCAAAAAAAAAACCGGCCAAGTGCGAGTCGGACTCGCGCACCGAGGGTTCCGTAAAAACCTGCAAGGTTTACAAAGTTCGTTCATTACGACAATCGAGTCACGCGTTCACGAGGAAAAAAGTAATAAGTTTATATTTATTAAAAAATAAATATATATTTTGTAATGTAACTAAAATTTAAGGTTTTCGGAATTTTTCCTTTATGTGTGCTATAAAACGTTGCTTCATGCCAAATTTCAAGATTCTAGGTCGACTGGAAGTACCCTTTAGGTTTTGATTCCCTTGCGAGTACTTGCGAGTTTCAAAATATGCAGCTTAAATTGCTGTTTCTTTTGATTGCGTTGACATAGAAGTTTGATTTTATTACAGCTTAAAGGTATTATAGACCTGAGTATTTGGTATGAATTTCAATTTAATACCTCTACGCGTTTATGAGGAAATGGGTAGTAAGTTTAAAATTATTAAAAAAATATATATTATGTGATGTAACTAAAAATTTATGGTTTTCGTAATTTTTCCTTTATCTATACTATAAGACGTTGCTTCGTACCAAATTTCAAGATTCTGAGTTCACGGAAAGCACCCTGTAGGTTTTGATTCCCTTGCAAGTGTCGAAAATTTGCGGCATAAACGGCTGTATCTTTTGATTGCGTTGGCTTAGAAGTTTGATTTTTTCACAGCTTCAAGGGACAGTAGACCTGAGTAATTGATATAAATTTCAGCTTCATACCTCCACGCGTTCCTGAGAAAAAGGGTCTTGACAGACGGACGGACGGACGGACGGACAGACGGACAACAAAGTGATCCTATAAGGGTTCCGTTTTTTCCTTTTGAGGTACGGAACCCTAAAAAGAAAGAAAAAGCTAAAATCTTTCATATTAAATGTACATGGGATATTCATATCTCATACTAAATGTATGGGAGGGTTTCAAGTTAATTTTTTAGATATTTCTCGTTTTATTTTTAAAAATTTAATATGGCCATTTCATTCATTAGGAGTACTTTCGATATCAGTATAAAGTTTTTTGATATCTGTAATAGTTACGGAATAATCGCCTGTGCACACTTAACGATTACACCCTGTATATTGGACCAATAACATTGGTCTATTTCAAACAGAAACTTACTTTTGCGTTTCTAATATGACTTCCTGTAAATTCCTTAGCTTTTGTATATCCTCCTTTGTCAGACCCATGAGAGTTCCTAAAAAACAAATTTAAAATATTGGGTAATATCTACTGCTGGCACTGCTGGTAATTAAATAATAAATGCATTTCTCTATAATTTAGAAATGTTTTTTAAAACAGTTGTTACATAACATTAACGTTGAACTTACGACATACAGCCTGAGTGGTACATTGCAAAACATCAAAATACACGTTAAATGTTTTATTGTCTTTACTCCGCAAAATATTGGCTAATCTTCCAGCTTCCTCGTTAAAAGTGGATTGATATATTTCAATGGATTTTTTATTGTATGAAGGATTAGCTATTTTTCTATACGTGCGCCATTTAGGTCCTGTAGAAAATAAATATAAATAATTAATAATAAATAAATATTTCGGGACAATTTTCACACACGGCACGATCTGATCCCATGACCCATACTAAGCTTTCGCTTGTGTTATGGAAACCAAATGGCTGATAAACATACATTTTAAATAAATACATATACATATACATGTATAGATAATTAACACCCAGACAAAGAGCAAACATCTATGTTCATCACACAAATATTTGCCCCAGGTGGGAATCGAACCCACGACCTCTGGCTTGGAAGGCAGGGCTACTACCAACCAAGCCAACCGGTCAGTCATCAAAAAAAAATTAAGAAATGATAAAAAATATATTTCTATTAAGTACTGAAAATTTTATCAAATTCAATTTTATTGAAATTATTAGTTTAGTATAAAAAAAATTTCTGTAAGAGTTATTGATATTAGTACCTCCAGAAAGGATTCCTTTGCCAATAAATGGCACCATAAAGTCGTATGCTGGACCTTTCTGATTCACTTTATTGCTCGTTAAAAGATGCTGTAAAATAATATATTTTAGCAAATAGGTGAAAATTTCGTGAAGGTATTTTGTAAACATATTTTGAAGAAACTAATTAATCTCTCAATAACAATAAAAAAAAAAACAAACTATTTCATTTTCATGAGACGTTTTTTCAGTACCTTACTACATAAATCTAAAAAAAATCACTTTAAAGTCGTTAGTCGCCCTTTTTTATAACATTAGGCAAAAAATTGTCAAATCAAGAAAAAAAGAGTGCTAAATATCATGTACACAGACTCGATAATAGTAATTACCTACCATATTTTAAAGTAGAAAAAAATATATGTCACATTATAAACCTAGGTACCTAATATTTTATAATCATCTACTATATAAAAATAAGTCGGGTTTTCCTTCCTGACGCCGCGCTGTAACTCCAGAATGCACGAACCGATTTCCACGGTTTTGCATTCGTTGGAAAGGTCTCGGGCTCCGTGAGGTTTATAGCAAAGAAAAGGTGTCTATGGTGGCGAAACGGAGTTCGCCCGGTTTGCTAGTTTACTATAATTACAAACGTTGCTCATAAAATGTATGCAGGCAATAAAAATATTCATTGACCATAAAACTGTTTATTCCAGTACCTATTAATCTAGTATTCATTATTATTATTTAAGGTTGACGCCGACGTTGTTATAATTGTTTCGTGTTTTATGGTTCTTAGTTTATTCATATTCCATAAAAATCTTCGAGAAAAGGTAGGTAGTGCTCGTCACGCGCTTGGCTTGCTTTGACTCCAGATTAATCAATAAAATTAATAAAAAATATTCCTCCACAAATAATTCTCGTCACAGTATATTAAACAGGTGCAAAATAACTGTTTTCCACAAAAAAAATTGTAAACTACCTAATACATAACTCAAACTAATAAACAATGCATATCAAACCGAATGAAATCGTCAGGGGATGTTGTTTATTTCAATAAAAAATAGAGAACTATGAGCTGATATTTTAATCATTTGACTAGAATAGTTTTTTATACTAACCCTTATATCAGCTGGGTCCTTTACTCCAACGATGAGATCTGGTCCAAGCCAGAATCGCACGTAATCACCATATTTCTCTAGCAATTCTGCGATTTTATTTAATTGCTCTGAAAAAAATTAAACAATACATCGTTCTAAATCTCTAAAAATATCGAACTTTTCTTTAATATAAATGCCGAGCGTTAACGTTGTTCGTAGGTAGGTACCATATCCACCAAATCATACTAAAATCTAAATTATGCAAACTAAAACTTCATAAAAATCGATAGAGCCCTTGCGTAGGAGATCCACCACAAACACCGTGACACAAGATTTCTACTTATTAGATTGTATTATGTAGGTAAGTAGGTATCCTTTTTCTTTTTTTAATTTTGCATTCACTATTATTGTGCCATTATGTAGGGCCATACAACTATATTTTGACGTGACAACGTCTTATAATTCGATAGAGCCGGCTGCACGCACGAAAAAACATGACTCATGCGGCGTTACCTCGCTCTGAGGCGTTCCATGTGCAAGCGAGAGCGCGGAACGAGCGACAAAGAAGCACAATTGGACGTTGTCACGTTCAACTATCGTCAGTAAACCGACTTTACAGACAACCAATTTTTTAGCATTATTTTATCATCTTCTTTAATTTTATTATCATGAATTAATCAGGTTAATATTCCTTACCTTCTGGTTTCGTCATGAATAACAAGGCATTGCCAAGTATCGGTAAAGCTTTCGGCCCAGGAAGTTGAGACGCCAAGTCTAACAATTCTCTGTGGGTCCATCTCCAATACAACCAGTACATTAAACCGATACACGGTAAAGTAACGATAATGTACATAGGAATCATTTATCCTGGAATGAATTTGAGCTATTTAAAGACTAGATTTCCCTTAACCTACTTTACTTAAAATACCAGTAAGTACCTACTCAAAGTTCTTCAAATTATAAAATTTAAAAGAAATAGATACTTATCATCATTTCATACAAATCGTTATTTGAGTTAGCGAGGCGTAGAAATTCAATAATTATATCTAGTATTATTTCGCGGAAAATTCAATGGAAAATTGTTATTTTAATAGATTTTATAACATACCAAAAAACATACAAATCTCGTATCGTACAATTTCAATTTGAATAAATGGTAGGTAAATTAGGAGTGACTATTTGAAAATTTAATAATAATTTTTATAAGTTGTATGTTATATGAATGAATGAGTAGTTATGAAGCGGTTAAAAAAAACAAATGTTGATTTTTACTTTTTAGTATTTAGGTTGTAAATTTAAAGTCGGTAAGGTTTGTCCAAAAATACGACTGGAGCATATAATAATTAATAGGAATCAATATTTAAGTACCTACCTAGTTACTCACCTAAAAAATAAGTGGTAGAAATATGATTTTTCGAATTATTTAAATTTTGTTTTTGTGTAAGAAATATTTAGGAATGGCACTTTTTTGTATTAACCACAATAAACTAAACTATATTCTCACTTGATACGTTTCACTATGCGATTAATATAGAGGCCAGCGTATGAACCATGACGGGAAAACTGATCTGCGTTTGCGCAAAAGGACATAAAACCAACAATAATAACATACATAATGACAACAATTTAGATACATTTTGCTTAGACATGACTAGCGTAATAACTCTGCCATTCTTGTTATAGTTTAATGTTGTGGAAACAACTGGAACAATCCTTGACCCCAAGGCGAACACGTGAGGTCCATATAAATTTGTTTTTTGTAAATCCTTAAGTGAGATAACGTTTTTCAAATGTTATAATTTAATAATCAATGTTTTCTAGTGAATGATGAATCCCTTTCATTTGATACCTACCCATATTAAGGGTGGTGTAAAATAATATTAAATCCGCCAGTCTGTGGGCTGCACTGTGGCGGTGGTTATCATTGACCGATTATCACTACATAGTATAAAACAAAGTCGCTTTCCCTGTCCCTATGTCCCTATGTCCCTATGTCCCTTTGTACGCTTAAATCTTTGAAACTACCGGACAAATAATGGCTAATTTTCGATGCGATTTTAACCAATACAGCATTAATCCTTAACCAATTAAATACCTTGAATACATTGTTCATTTAATATAGATCTATATGGCCCTTTACACCGTATGATTTAACTGAATATTTTCGAAGATATTACAGATTTAAAAATTGCGGGACGTAGCGTTTGCGGCGGTACCGGCCGGCCGCCCGGCTATCTATTTTATACCCGTGCGAAGCCGGAGCGGGCCCCTATATTTTTATATACAACGTTCACAGTTTTTCTGTAGTGTATTTAGTATCAGCATTGCACCCGTGCGAAGTCGGGGCGGGTCGCTAGTTATCAATATACAAGAACACTCCTGACTAATTCACCTTTCAAAAAAATCTAAATAGGTTCACCCGGCCGGGAACCACGATGCCACATAGGTACACGTCTATATTATGATAAAACACACACAAACGCACTTGGATCAAAAGTAAAACTTTTTGAGATCTTTGCTATTTCACCCAAAAAAGCAATGATCGAATAAAATGATGATATTGATATGATATGTACATGATATTTGTACAGAAAAAGATCTGAAAATATTATACTATATTACTTGCTCTGTGATACATATTCCCGGGTGATGGACGATGGTTCCCTACTATTTTGTATTCTCTTTGGGTCCCTATAGCGTATCTTAGAAGGTAGGTACCCTCAATTTGATAGGCATTGTAAAAATATATAAAATTCAAACAAATGATGTTACGAGAGCATTACGTTTATTACGTTAAAAATTGAGTCGAAATGATTCGGTTCGGTTACATACAAACCTAGAGGTGAAGCATATAAAAGCGTGTTAAGTACAAACAAAAAAAAATGCGATATAAATATTATCTAGTTCTGATACATAATATAAAAACCAGTTTAGGCTATTCGGCAATAACAAAGGAAAATAAAGTGTCAAGGTTATGAAGGTCATGGTACCTCGTGCGTAAGTAAATATATTTATATTTCTTTAACATAATAATATTATGTACTGGCCGAGTGTGACAATAGATTAGACAACAAGTATAACATGTCTCATGTATCCACACATGAATCTATTTTACTACCTTATATACATTTATATAAAATAATAATTTAGCTATTTTAAATATTAAGGTATCGAAAGGCTGGAAAATCATTATGAGTTAAGTTGTTATTATTGAACAAAAGGTATTAATTTGGTTTTCAAAGAGTGTGTAAAGATCAGCACTTAAAATGTCCAATTGCCTAGCATCCAATCATCTTGCCAGTTCGAATAAAAACTGTCAACTGACAACAATCAAATCAAATATTCAATTTTGAAACGGATTTTATGTTTTGAAACTGTAAAACAATAAAGTTAAGAAATAAGTTTCGTTGGTATTGAACTGACTGTGATTTTAATTACAAATAATAAAGTTACATAAACTAAAGGAATAACGGTACGTAAAAGGATAACAATAAATATAAATAATCGTTTAATTCGTTCAGTTTACGTATGACTCAGATTTACCGGTCTTCTGTAAACCCTTTCATTACTTTAACTTGTATACGTAGTATATTATTATTAGTCTGTGCTTTAACCTAGATCCTATAATAAGGATGCATCTATTACTTGAACCCGCTATTATATGCAGTATTTTACGTTGGTCATTAATTTAAGTAATGTACACTGTCATTCCCTAATTTAGATAAACTTTACTTCTATTGAGATGGAATCGTATTCGTAAATTAACCATGGTATGTGGAGCAAGCCTATTTGATTTTTGTAAGGACCCTAATAGTTGGAATAAATATGAAATATTTGTTTTCAGATGCCAGCAGTGTACACATTTGTGCGAAGTGACAATGAAATTCTCCAAGAACTACTCAGAGTATTCAGTTCTGGCAGAGGGAATACGAGAGAACAATGGTGTATCCACGCCGAGGCGTTAGTAGAGCCTGTAGGCTGGGATGCATTGTGGAAACTTTCTAAAGAGTTCTGCAAAAAGTTTGGTAAGAATTTTTGTAACACGGCTTAAAGTTAATTTTCTTAGTGTGTAGATTCTTCAATTTCCAAATGCATTGCTTATTTTTTAATAACTCAGGCCCCGGAACCACAGACACAATAGAAAATCTATTGTGTCTGGGACTGATCGGGCCGCTTTGGGCTCAATGGGTTAACATTAGATTGGAGATTATGAATTTACTGGAAACAATGCAAACAAGTTGTCTTGCCCTTTTAATATATCTGTAGGTTAGATTAAAAAAACTGCTTCAGCCTATTTAAATAATGTTTTTATCGCAAAGTAAGCTTATTTGGTCAACACAAATAAATATCAAGAAAATCCAGTATTCTAATATCATTATTAAGATCTCATTATCACTCTCACTGAAAGTAAATGTATTTTCTTCCAGAGGTGAGATTTCCCTGCGTAGCTTATGTGTCAGTAACATCAGTGAACTTTGAGGAACTATCAGCGAACATTGAAGTGCTGAGTGTGCAGCATGAAGGTGTATCACTGCCGGAAACAGTTACCGATGTACCATTAATAGAATTGAGACCGACGATCAAACAGAGAGAGGAGTGTGTGAATGCAGCAAGCACTGCGGAGTTTATCGATTTATTAAGGTATTTTAAAGCATTTTTTCTTAGAACAATGTAATGTATTGTAAATTTAACATATTTTTTACAATATTTTTGATACTTGTAAATTTATTCTCAAGTTCTCTATTGCTATTTGCTTTAATTATTCGTATCATAGACAAACAATAAAATTATTCCATATCATATAGTGTGCAATATGTCAAGTTAATCTTGTTATAGAAATAAAATGTAAAAATTTTATTCAATTTTTTTTATAGATTTTATTATGATAACATTTGGATGCCATGGGACGACCAAGACAGTAAAATACTTCTACCCAAAAATATAGAAGATCGCATGGTGCTATGGTCTGATCTACACAACGGCAAAATACCAGGGTGTGTGGCTCGCTCCATCACACTGTTACGGAATAGTGCAATAAACGCTCACGAGAAATTAAAGGACTTTGAATTGTCAATGAGTGATGACGATCTTGTTGATGAAGATGGTAGTGAATTTACTATTGTTTAACTAATTATGAAAGGAAATTGCTTGTATTAATCAGACTTGTTTGCTACTACATATTAATATTGTTTATCAACATTCCCTTTAGCTATGATTAGGCTTATGATTTTCTAAATCTTTTGAATCTATCACAAAATATTAAAATGATATTGATTGTGAATATTTAAGTGAAATGCTATATTTGTGGAATCTTATAGTTAATTGCAATTTGTTTTAATTGTATGCGAGAGTCCAAAGCATTTGACATGATCAATGTAACATAAACTTTATTATAATTTGCTATACACAAACATTATATACTATTTCCTTTTTCATAGACTCCATGTTACCAGCAAATGATATACTCGCATATGCAGAAATAAACACAAGGCTAGATGGGATAATGTCCAAATGGAATTTATATGAAGATCCATTAATAAGGGAGCAATACATTGCCAAAGCCAAAAACTTGTGGCAGAAGAATAAAAGTAAAAAGAATGTAAGTTTTTTCATTTTATTTATTTATTTATAAACTTTATTGCACACAAACAGAAAATATAAATTTTACTTAATAGGAGGACATTCATTTAGGTACATGTAACATTTTAGAAATAAGAAAAATTAATAAATTAATAATAATACAACAAACAGACTAGCCATGTGAAATCGAACATAAGAAAACACAAATTCTATGTTCTGAATGAATAAGTTAATTACAAAAAAGAGCGTGTGAGCCGAGCTCACGTGTCAGAAGTGAAACTTTTCTTGGCAAGATCCAAATATACCAAAACCGTCGCATTACTCCATGACGTAACGGTATTGCCATGACGCGACCTTAAAATTTTACTCTCAACAAAAAAGTTTCACTTCAAAATATCTTATTATTAGTTGAAAAAAATTACACTTTCAATTTAATTTTCATATTTTCTTTCTAGGTTGTAGCGCTATGGCAAGGAGGTTCAATAACAGATTTCACGGAACTATCGAAATTTCTCCAAACTCATCTTACAAACGATCATACATTAACTATAACAGCGTCTGTGGAAGACGGCTTTGTTTTGGAGCCTGATGAAGTGGTTATATGTAGTAGCGCTTATGAAATACCGGAGATACCGTTGTCGTGTGTGTCTATATGCAGCTTAAAAGGTATTTTATCTTTATTGTGTGTATCTAATTATTATTATTTTGTTGACTTGAACCATGGTGTCAATATTATATTAGGTCTTTCTGCTTGTGTCTTCACTTGCATTGTTTAAAAGTTAAAACTTAATAAATTATATCTTATAACCTTCTCCTGAACCTACGAGTTATGTAGAAAAAAAAGTGCATCCATCCATCACCTCATTTTAAAGAAACTTCTTTGATTATTTTTATTCAATCAAAGTAATCAAGATATGTATTTATTATAGTGCCAGAATAGTATAATATATAGATTAGCCATAGCTTAAAACAGTTATTTTTCTTAATAGTATTCATTTGTGCTATAGCAGGACTACAATATTTATTTTACAGGAGCAACATTAAAAGCTCCAGACATGCGTTCGTGTCTCCTAATGCTGAATGAAGAATGCAGGCTTCAAGACTTGACACTACACTGTGAACAAGTTAACACGATCATTGTTATGAAATCTGGGAGTCTTCATATGAGAAAGTGTGACCTTCTCGACGATACTATGAGCAGTCAGGTAAGTTCTTATTTTGTTTCGGTTCTTAATAAAACAAGGTTATAAGAAAATTACATAAAGACACTCATTAGATTCCAACTGTCAAATGAGAATGTTTAGCAGGTGAACTAATCTATTTTTGATTAAACTTAGCATTTAAGAGAGATAATATGGGTTCAAACTGAAGCAGTTATTGAAAATCTGTTATTTTACTTTACAAACAGACATTCAAATTGATTTTTATTTTTAAAACATAAACCTGTTGAAAGTCGTAGAATTAAATTGACAGAGTCTAAGGAAGATGGGTAAAGTAGCAAGGAAATAATTTGTTAATACTCAAAATATTTATTCTCCTATAGAGTGATTGTGCACAAGGTATTGTCGCTCAGGCGGGCGCTAAAATACTGCTGGAGCATTGCTTGTTTGAAAACTTTTATTCCGGAATCGTCGTTCATAAAGGAGCTCAAGTAAGTAGCCATTTCACATAATCATTATTTAATTCAATTGTAATATGATTTTGTTTGTTGTTGTTAAGTTATTCTCATCACAAGTTTCGTATTTTCCCTTTTTCATCAAAATGTATAAAACAGTAACAAACATCCATCCAAACACCTATCGATCTATTTAAATAACTTAAACATTTACAATATCTACACTGATATTAAAAGGAGTGAACATTTTAATGATTGAACATGCTCCAAAAGTACTGGAACCAATATTAACGATTCTTTCACTAATGTAAAGTTACATTATTTGGAAGTAACATAGGCTAAAGTGAGATTAACTAATGGAAACCAAAATTAATTGTAAATAATACATTTTTTATAAGAATAATTCACTTTATACTTATTTTACGTTAATTATCTATAATATTTAATTATTCAGGTTGAATTAAGAAACTGCGTGATAAAGAAGTGCGGTGTTGGCATACAAATGTATCTAGGTTCTGAAGTGAAGCTAACGGACACAGTCATACAGGACTGCTCTGAACAGAGCATACGCTGTGAAATGGACGATCTTTTGTACCATGAAGAGTAAGTAAAATATTTATAAATATTATAAATATATTATTAGTAATTAGACTCACTAGCTTATTTAAATATCAGGAAAAATGTCCGAATGACAAGTGAGCGGAAATTTATACCTTATTTCGACCCGGTAATGTTCAAAGTCAATCAAATATCAATTGTATGTGTTTATTAGAAGACTTTGGCTAATAGATGCGTATTGATTGTGAGTGTAGTTGTTCATAAAGGTTTCTAGAGATGATGCTATAAAAGGAAAAACTGATTTATTGGCTGACTGATATATTAGCATTCAGCACAGCTCTAATTTAGAGAATGAAGCCATTACGCTGCACGTTTCTGTGAAATATCCTCAGTTTTGTGCTATTAATTTCTGTGTCTGTTCTTCTTCAATGATTGTTCAGTAGCGTATTTATTTATTTTATTATCTTTCCTTTTTCAGCACGGAAGGTCTTCACATAGCAGATAATTGTAAAATCGGTTCGGGAGATTTACGCAAAGAGGTTGTAATCGTAAATCAAAATGTTAACATTGATTAGTTTTAATAAACGTTTACAAATACATGTATTTTACAGTAATGTTCGATTCCAATTTTATTATTAAAATAATAAAACAAAATGGTAGCTTTAACTTATAATGTAGAGTTTATGGAGCTTACGCGTATTTTTAATTTTTATGTTTAAGAAGTGAACAGTATGTTATGTTTGTTCGATATTATATTTTTAAAATATGGTTTTTGGTTTTCATTTGCATTAAACACATACTTTTTCGCCTCATATGATAATCTCACCTCATATGACATACAAGCTGTAATTTTTTAAAGTCAATTTCGAGATGGTTTATTTCATTTTAAAATGATTTAAGTAACTAAAACCCTAAGAAAAAATAAAAAAGCAATAATTTAATTTGATTTTCAAACACATAATATCTATACTATCTATACTATATCTATACTAATATTATAAAGAGGAAAAGTTTGTAATTATGTATGTATGGTTTTCACGCATAAACCTCTCAACCGATTTTCATGAAATTTGGCACAGACAATCTTTAGACCCTGAGAAAGAACATAGGCTACCTTTTATTGCGAAATATGTACCACGGGCGAAGCCGGGGCGGACCGCTAGTAATAATATTATAAAGAGGAAAGGTTTGTAATTATGTATGTATGTATGTATGGTTTTCACGCATAAACTACTGGACCGATTTCAAAAATTCTTTCACCATTAGAAAGCTGCATCTTCACTGAGCAACATAGGCTAGGTTTTATCCCGGAAATCCCACGGGAACAGGAACTATGCGGGTTTTTCTTTTAAAACGCGGGCGAAGCCGCAGGCGGAAAGCTAGTATATTATATAGCGATCGAAATCTGGCAACACAGTGTGATTCTTTTAATGTTGCTGTCTCATTGTAAGAGGGCATGGCAAATATTTTAGGGTGTTTCTCATAAATATATAATGGATGTCACACAGACGAAAACTGTATTTTGTTATTTCGTCTATTATCAGTACTACAGATAATAACAACAATCTTGTTTGTCTCAAAGTTTCAGTTAATATTTGTAAAAGTAAATTTATAGTTGGAATAGGAATAAAAACAAGTTCAATATAATTAAAAGATCATTTATTAAAAATATAAACTATGATAAAACTTAAATACGATATATTTATTGTACATTAATTTGTTTGTTAATATTCTATTGTAATTGTTTTCGTTTTGAGGTATTCGTTGAGAGCATCTTGACCTGTAAACAATTAAATAAGCATTAAAAATACTATAAAAAATTGGATGAGTTAAATATTAGTTGAAATAGTTATAAAAAGTGGGATGTACATATGTACAGGTATACATATTGCTATCAGTTCAAATATTATTTCCTGAAGAATATGACCCAACATTATGAGAAAATAAGAAGATCTTAGCTATTATTAAAATTAC
Source organism: Colias nastes (assembly GCA_907164665.1). Lineage (NCBI taxonomy): Eukaryota > Metazoa > Arthropoda > Insecta > Lepidoptera > Pieridae > Colias > Colias nastes. The sequence continues at coordinate 40,647 of CAJQZM010042238.1, read as the reverse complement.
TTTAACTTTTAAATGTTTAAAAACAGAACAGAGTTTTGTTAACAATATTGAAAATGAAATATAAATTGGTCATACATATAATAAAAATAATTTAAAACTTACCTAAATCTTTTCCAAAGCCAGACTGTTTGAAGCCTCCGAAAGGCGCTGCTACATCTGTCTTGTTATACGTGTTGACGAACACGGTTCCCGCCTCTATCTTTTCGGCGAACTGCATCGCTCTGGATACATCCTTTGTGAACACACCGCTCGCTAGACCGTATTCTGTGTTGTTTGCGCGACGAATCACGTCGTCGATGCATCTGATAAATTATTCATATTAGATTTTTGGTAATCTATACTTATAATAAATCTGTAGAGAGGCCAATTCTGTACATGAAATATATTTAAAAAAAAACTATGAAGGGGTGATAAGGGATCGCTACTGATGCCAATAATGCAATCAGTAAAATTTTTGTCTGTCTGTCTGTCTGTCTGTCTGTCTGTCTGTCTGTATATTCGTTATAGAAACAAAAACTACACGACGGATTTTAACGAAATTTGGCACAATTATTCTTCATACTCCTGGGCAGGTTATAGTATACTTTTTATTACGCTACGATCAATATGAGCAGAGCAGTGAAGGGAAATATTGGGAAAACGGGAGAAGTTACTCCATTTTTTAAGCTTCCGTCGCGTGTGCAGCCTTAATGGTAAAAGCTACATAGAAATCATGTACGACACAAATGTTCTTAAATTTATTACCTATTCAATAAAAAAAGAATCATGTAAATCGGTGTAGAAACACCAAAGTTATACATGAAATACGCTATAAGTCATCGCGCGTGAATACAGAATCATGCCATAAGGATTATTTTTGTGTATCAGTTGCCGCGTTCGACGCGCTTCGCGGTAATAATATACTAATATTATAAAGAGGAAAGGTTTGTAATTATGTATGTATGTATGGTTTTCACGCATAAACTACTGGACCGATTTCAAAAATTCTTTCACAATTTAGAAAGCTTCACTGAGCAACATAGGCTAGGTTTTATCCAGGAAATCCCACGGGAACGGGAACTATGCGGGTTTTTCTTTGAAAACGCGGGCGAAGCCGCAGGCGGAAAGCTAGTACATAATAAGAATTTAGATTTTGTTGGCCGGTTTCATAGTTTCTGGGTATATTGTACTGTTTAGCTTATCTGTTAGTTAAAATGGCAAATAATTTACAAATAAAAGACGTGTGGCACTCGGGGACTGCCGCGGTAAAGCTATTGCATAGCATGCCTTCAAGCCTCACCTCCGAGCCCGTCGGAGTGGGGAGCGTGAGGTTTTTTCGTTACGAATTTCTCGATTCGGTCCCCGCGCTCAAGGCGCGCGATAGAAGCAATGCAATAGCTTAAAAATTACATGATAGAGTTTTAGATCCGTTATCCGTTAGGTATTTTATCAGCTAGTAGGCCCTATAGATTTAATAACCAAAAAGATGCATATTTTTTTAAAAACAATATTAATAGAAATTTACTTTATTGTGCAACAATAATTATAGCCCCAACTACAAATTACTTGTAGGAAAACTTTTACTCCTCACCGTTCATACAAAAATAATACATTCGTAATTTTATCGAAATACTCACTTGCTGCTAAACTTGCTTATAATCATAATAGGGCCAAAAGACTCTTCCTTAGCGATCCACATGTCATCTGTGACGTCAACAAAAATGGTCGGTTCCATGAAGTAGCCCGGTCTGTCAACGCGTTTCCCGCCATACACAAGTTTGGCGCCATCTTGAATGCCTCGCTCTACGAACTGTGGACAAATATGGGATAAAAAGATTTAATGTGAACTCTGTAGAACATTATGAGCTATAGTAATCAAAGGTAAATTTCATGTCTCACAATCTATGTTACAATAATCTCTTATGAACAGTTGATTTGGATTGACAAAACAACGAAAGTCTGAATAGAGAATTTTACTTTCTCTAAAATGATAAAAGAATTTTAAATATCTAATTGAAAACATTGATAAAATTGATAAGTTAATTTTTAAATATAAAATCTTTTAAAACAAAAATGTGAAATTAGATCATCCTAAATTCATTTTGTGTAAGTATTAGAATTTGTATTTAGATTACATATTTATATAAATGTACCTATCTGTGATTGGCCGTTTCTATAGAATATAATTCCTCACTGTTATTTCTGTATATTGTCTTTAAAAATAATAATTTAAACTCACCTCAATCAATTTATCCATATGTGCTTTATGGTTCTGTGGTCCATGCGCTGTTCCTCTGTTCAAGGGGTCGCCGATACTCATTTTCTTGGTCTCTTCAATTACTTGTCTCACAAATTCATCATGAATCGATTCCTCTACAAAGAGTCGACCAGCGGCGATGCAGTTTTCACCTTTGTTGAAGAATACGGAACCCATACCCTGGAAATTTTTTAATATTTTGAACTTTAAACTTTTAATTTTGACTCAATAACAATAATAAGAGGTAAAATATAGATATAAATTGATAAAGACGTTAAAATATCTATACAGTAAAACAAAAAAAAATCATCAAATGTGTTCTAAGCGCAAAACTCGAGCACGGCTGAACCGATTTCGTTAATTCTTTTTTTATAATATTCCGTGAAGTACAAGGATGGTTCTTATGGAGACAAAACGTAAACAAGTACCACGGGCGAAGCCGAGGCGGACCGCTAGTTTAATATAAAAGTATTTACTTACATTTCTTACAGCCTTGTCGAGATCACAGTCTTCAAAGATGACAAGTGGTGATTTACCGCCCAACTCTAGTGATACCTTCTTCATGTTAGAAACGGCGCAAGACTTCATTATAGTTTGACCTGAAATAAGGAATATATTAGTAAATTATTCATTATGGTCATAATAAGTAGAATTATGTGAAAAATAATTATAAACATTCAGAATAAACAAGTAGGTATTCGAAACTTTTTCTCGTAAATGATGTTACACCAATATCTTTCCCAAATTATATTTATATCGAACCATTCAAGACAGATAAATTGTCTCAAAATATCATGAGCTTTCTACCCTCTCTCTCTATCTCTCCCAGACACAAGAAGAACTTAAAATCTCTCTGTAGTGACGCGAAAGAAATTCAAACAAATTTTCGCATTCATAATATAAGTAAGATTTTTTATTTATTTATATTTCGATTTAAAATAGTATAGTTACCAATCTCAGTACTGCCAGTGAAGCCAAGTTTCCTGACCAACGGATGGTCAGCCAACGCCTGTCCACAAACTGTACCACTACCGGGAAGAATGTTAACTACTCCCGGGGGAACTCCCGCACGGACACATAGTTCCGCGAACTTGAGGGCTGTTAACGGACATACCTGATGGAAATTAGATAATATGTAGAAAAGTGGAAAATGGAAAATCAGATGTTTATAGTTATGATGAAAAATGGAAAAGCAGTTGTTAATAGGGAGAAATATGGAAAATGGAAAATTTGTTGTTAATATGTAGAAAAAAGGGGGAAAACTCAAAGTTGAAGTAAGATTTAAGTTCTGCTATAAGCAAAAATGGAAAATTTGAAGTGGGGTAATTGAAAGAGGCAGAAATAGGTCTGCGAAAAACTGATGTTACGAAATTTTACTGGTACATATTGGTGAATCTTTAGTATGTGTTAATATTCGATGTCGATAGAAAATGGCATTCTGTTACGAGCAAAAAAGGTCTAAATAGATTTTGAGGTATAGTAACGGTGAGTATATTGGTTGATTACACTAGTTAATATATTTTAAATTAAAAACATAATCTTTAAAATTTTTATCTTTTTCAAGTTTCGTAATATTTTTTGAGTTCATAATTACTGTAGGTACAATGTAATATGATATTTTACGTTTTTAATTACAGAGATGGCAGCAAAGAAAATAGCAAATTTTAACTTACAGCAGCAGGCTTCATAACAACGGTGTTTCCAGCTGCCAAACAAGCCGCCATTTTCCACGACAACATCATCAAGGGATAATTCCATGGTGTGATCAGAGCACAGACACCAATGGGCTCTTTCTTTGTCATCGTCAAGTTTCTATTTGGTCTTGCATGATTAATAGGTATAGTAGACCCTTGGATCTTATCGCACCATCCAGCGAAATACCTCCATGTCTCTATTGACATTCCTATGTGGGTCTTTAAAGCTAATGTGTAGACTGCACCGGAGTCGATTGACTCGATTGTTGCTAGTTCTTCTTTGTGTTGTTCCATTAAATCTGCTAGTCTGTTGATATTTTATTTATACGTTAGTTTTTAGTGATTTATTAAGATTATTATGATACAAAAAAGAGCGTGTGCTGAGCACACGTGTCAGAAGTGAAACTTCTATGGCTTGATTCAAAGATACAAAAATCGTCGCCTTACTCCATGACGTGTCTGCTATGACGCGACCTTGCAATTTTACTCTAAAGGAACTTAAAAATATAAATTGCTCTATATCAATTCTGCAGAAATAGTATTGCCAGTACATAATGTTTTAGGATTAAACAATGTTTAGTATGGAATATGCGTTACAAGAATTATTTTTAAATACTTACTTAAATAATATTTGTCCACGTTCCCTAGCACTTATTTTCGACCATTCACCCTCTTCAAAAGCTTTGTGCGCTGCCTTAACAGCCTTGTCTACATCGTTTTTGGATGCACTTTCCACTGTACAAATAACAGTTTCGTCACTGGGATTTATTAACGTTAATTTCTTTCCACTATCAGCGTTAACGAATTCTCCATTAATGAATAATTGTGTAGGGAATTTGATTTTCATTTTATTCACTTCGAGTTCAACTCCATCATATACGATTTCTTTATTTCCAGATTCTCCTCTAGCTTTAAGAATTGCCATTGTGTAGAATTCTTCAAAGGTTGTATTCATGTAAATGTCTTCATTTTTTAATTCTACGTTGACTATATCTTTAACCTCCTCGACTAATCTTACTACGTCCATAGATCCAGCACCGGATTCGAAAAAGTCAGTATCATTTTCAATATCGATTCTAAGGATAGCTTTCCAAATGTTTCTTGCGTTTTCAACGAATTGTTTTTCTTCATCTGTTAATTCTAAAGATACTTTGTGCTCACTAGCCTTGAAGAAGTTCTGTGCTCCAATCATTTTTCCGTTCACTTTTAATCTTTGAATGTTCAACTGAAAAAAAAAAAGTTCATGAAATTGTCACATTTAAAACAAGTGATTGTAAAGCGAAATTTGCATCTACGGAAACTTACCTTGATTCCATCGTTAGCTGTGATCAATAATCCTGCTTCGTGAATAACAGCGGGTTTCTTTAGACCAGGAATATAGATTTTATCTCCTTCTGTTTCATATTCGCCTTCCCAAAGAGATGATCCGAAGAATTTAATTTCAACATTGGCTTCACTTTCCTCATTAACTCCATCTTTAGTTTGAGGTTTAATAAACGTGGTCGCACCTGGTGATGAATCTAATCCTCTGATGAAATTGTGTAAGGCTACACCACCTTTACTCCAGTCGATCTGAAAAATAGCAGTAACTACTATAAATACATAATTTTATAAAAGGTGTTTTACTTTTTTTTTGTTTTTTACTTTTTATGATATCGTTAGTCTCCTCAAATTATTTAAGAAGGATTTATGAGTAAATAATACCTGATGTGTTTCCGGCTTGAATAGAGCTGGATCGTAAGTAGCGCCTTCTTCAGTTTGTGTAATTTTTGGTGCCGTTCCATTAGCAACCATATTTACTGATTCTCCTAATGCTTTTATACCTAAAAAAGAAATTAAATTCATATATTTATTTCTCAAGTAAGTGAAGAAATCTAATTTAATTATTGAATATTATAACCGTTTAAAAGAGATTTTAGTGTATGAACATGATCTATTGTACCTTCTGGATATAGATATCTGTTGTAAATCGTATCTACTGTGTCATCGATGGTACAGGGGAAAGATTTCTGCAGCAAAATGGGCCCAGTGTCCAAACCATCATCAGCCCAGAATATAGAGACACCACATGTCGTGTCACCTTCGATAAGAGTCCTGAAAATTAATGAAAAAAAAAGTTCACTCTTATGGTCCTAACTTTCGTCCTAGATCTTTAAAATAATAAAATCGATGTAATTGTAATTATAAGTATTACGGCATTTCTGAATTCTGATTTCTGAATTGTGTGGAACTTTTTTTTAATTAAAATCTAAGAAACTATTCTTAAAATGTTAAAATCCGACTTTACATTTTGAAATCTATTTACCATACATCAGTTTTTTTTTAATATTTACCTATTAATAATCATTGGCTGAAAATACATCTCATTGCATCATTAAAAAGCATATGAATATCTAGAAACCAACCAGTTAACAGAAGAGGCTCCACGATGTCTAGGCAAGATACTCGGATGGTAGCAGATGCTCTGGTATTTGGGAAATAATATAACTTCCATTGGTATGAACTGGGTGCAGAATGGGAGCACATTTAGCTCTGCGTTAACCTGAAACAAAAAAACAATATGTAGAGTTATATTATGATTTTTTTTAATTACATGACTATCGAGAATCTAGATATACTTTCCATTCTTTCTTTCACATAGAAGACGAATATTAAAATCTACCTAGGTTCTTAATCAAAACTAATTAAGAATGATAATACGATTTGCTTAGTTCGCTTAGTTAACTCAAACTCAAATATTTATTTATTCAATTAGACTTCTTCTAGAAGCACTATTGAATCGTCATAATATGTTTTACATTTACCACCATTTCAGCTTATATTTATTCTTTGATACGTTAAAAAACAATCAGAATTTCCTAATACGTAATTTGACCTATTTGGCCCATAAATTTTCCTTAATTTAATCTTACCGTTTATACATATTTACAAACGCGTGCCATTTATCAATTCGATAAAATTATATAACAAGTGTTTTGTTTTGTTATCAGTTATCAATATGCTAATGAGACGGTTGATACGACGTCTCATAGAGTCGAAATCTTTGGATTATACAGTCTAGAAAAATATCTACATAATATGAATAACACAAATATATGATGGATAGGATTAGCTTTACCTATGTGTGTTAAATGAATGGATTAGCAAGTAATATTTTGGTTGCCTACGTAAGGATTAGAATCTAGAGATAAACGTTCTAAAATTTTTAACATTTCATAGATTTGAATCTCATAGCGTAAGCTTTAATTAATTATTAGAGATTGTTAATCCAATTATATTGTGAATTATTTTCAAGGAATGTCTTGAGAAATTTTGTCGGTGTTTCCACATCATTCTGGTAAAAATATTTGAAAGTAACGGTTATTGAAGTGAAACTTCTTTATCGGGGTTGGAAAAAAATTTAGTGTAACATTTTTTCGTTACGCGTGACATTTTTCCGTTACGCGCCATCTTTTTCTTATCCCTACCACGCGTGATTCGACGTATTTCTGTAAAGTTGCATATAGTATATTATTTTTTGAATAATAAGGTCATAAAGAAGTTTCACTTCTTACGTGTGTACACTAGTACACGCACACATTTTTTTTTTAAATTTATATCTCCTTACATTTATATACGGATTAATATGTACGTAAATGTAAACAATGTTTAATTTTAATAAAAAAAAAAAATATTGTCTTAGGAAATGAATCAAGTACACAAAATATAATGTATCTCTCCCGTAGCTATTAAAAAAATTGTTAATAGTGGAACAACAAAATTGACTAGTGGTGGTTTCAAAAAATCTGCACACCTAAAAATGCAATTAATTAAATATTTAATTATATATATTATTATTATATAATATTATTATTTATTATTATTATATTTAATTTATTTTTTATTTATTTTATTTTTTTTATTAATTTACCTAATTTATGTACCTACTTAGGTGTTTATTAAAGTTATGTAACTATGGCTATCTTTATGGTCCCGTGATAACCCATCACCCATGGTTATCACCATAAAACTGATTATTGCGTGTAAAAAGACGAATAGGTACGTGATTTTAATAGCGTATGATTTACAAACTTTTTTATATTTTGATATTATTTAAATGCTATTTTTTCTTTTTATTACTTAATCATTGAGATCCTGTAACTTTTTTGTTTATGGTGGCACGCAACAAAATGCAATTAAAGATAGTAAGTATATCATCAGCTATGAATAATTAGAGACCAGCTTCAAAACCATACCTTAGAATTTAGATAGTGTATGCTAATCAGAAAAATTATAGGTAGGTACTACATTTATATTCAGGTACTTTTCTACAATTTATTTAAATGCAAATTAATTTTATAAAGGAAATCCTAACAACCTGTGTCAATTATGTCGTTAAAGATCACAAAGGGAATCCCAAGTAATTAACGTATTAAAAACTGTTAATTTATAGTTAAGTATTGTAAAATTTTAATCGCTATGCCTATTTGGTATTTTTTGGGAATCTTTCATTTATTACTTAGGTACTTATTAGTTAGGTATTAGATACAATTAAGACAATAAAGTTGATAAAAATACGACGTAATCCAATTAAAAAAAAATCGCACATAGTGATTTCGTTAAATCAATTATATCCTTACAATGTAACAGAGTAGAGATGTAAATAATTTATGTATAATTATAATTTTTGTATATATTGTTATAATATACATATATTGTAGTTTGTGTAGTATATTATACAAGCATATTTATATTACTACTAGGTTTCCGCCCGCGGCTTCGCCCGCGCAGCCTAAGAAAAACCCGCATAGTTCTCGTTCCCGTGGGATTTCCGCAATTGCGTCATTTTCCCGGGATAAAAAGTAGCCTATGTCCTTTCTCGGGTATCAAAATATCTCCATACCAAATTTCATGAAAATTGGTTCAGTGGTTTAGGCGTGATTGAGTAACAGACAGACAGACAGACAGAGTTACTTTCGCATTTATAATATTAGTATGGATTTAACTAGTATCTATGTACAGTATATGTAGATTATGTTGTATGTAGGCATTTTTTTTATATTCTTTCTTTTATTTCTTTTTTGCGCTATCCTTATTCTTCTCACATTTTCTTTCCTACCAGGTTGCCTGGCAGAGATTGCTGTGTAGCAATAAGGCCGCCTATTGTGCAAAATTTTTGTACCTTATTTGTTTGTACTATATTTCCTACATTGTTTTGTGCAATAAAGTGTTATAAATAAATGAATAACAGAAGCATAAATATTCATAAATCATATTGTCCCGATACATATTTGTCTAATAATTTTCGCAAAATAACAATAGCTATATTAGACTACAAGCTCGCATAGGAAAAAAATATGGGTCAAATGAACCACCAGGGGACATATC
>CAJQZM010042238.1:398-30950 GCA_907164665.1 Colias nastes | reverse complement strand
GATATGTCCCCTGGTGGTTCATTTGACCCATATTTTTTTCCTATGCGGGCTTGTAGTCTATATATGAGATAAACTAGAAATTGTTGTCATAAAACGACCCCGGTATCAATATATAAATTACTTAACTGCTTCCTCATAGATATTGTTTGAAAATGAGTTCATGTATAGTATCATTAAGAGTCACTGACTGTTTTCGTGCTTACTAAAGCAAGGTATTGATAAGGTTTGTAGTACACGAGACACATCATTTATGTAGCTAATGATTTGTTTTATAATGATTAGAACGGTAGAAGTATATTTTGCTATCCATTTTAGATTTAGATGTACTCAGTAGGTATAGAAACAAAAATTTAACAATTAAATAAGTAGGAAGTTGCATCGAAAACCTAAGTATTAAGTATTATAATGTATTGATTAGATGCACTACCTACATAATAATTCAGAGGTAAGTATTTATTTTTGTAAAAAAAAAAAAAAACTAGTCTCCAAGATCTGAGGAAATATGTTTTTTTTTTATTAAATTAATATTACATATATGCGTGAAATGTCATTTTGACAGCTACACAGTGCAAGCCTTATGCAAGTGCATTTCCTGTCATAATTTCCTATCCATATTTTGTTAACACAGCCTTAATGAAATAAATTGTCTACATCATGTCATAAATCATTCTAGAATGTACATGGATTGCGGAATCGCCATCTAATCTGCATTAACCACGCAATTTGCATGAAATTCTCGGAATACACATGCAATACAATTTTAAATTAATTCTCGTGTATGGAAGTTCTTGTGATAAATTATTTCTGTTCTTGGTACATTTTTATGTTATTTCCGATTTGATTAACATTCTGTTTATATTAGATTTAATAAACTATGTGCTGTCATTGCTACGATTTATAATATTGTGTAATCTTTCGGTGTAAATAATGAATGAATAGTACTGAGTTTCAAACCCTTTTATGCAGCTCTTTTATGGCAATGAATTGGTGAAAAGAACATGTTTTATTCCACGGTTAAAACGATTTAACAGCTGTCCGTTACAGCTGTTAGTAACAGCTGATTATAGTGTTTATGACCGAATTAAATCATTTTTTTAAATTGATTATTGGAGATTATTCAATATTGGCGAGATTTATATAACTTAAGAGTATATAACATACCGATTTGTATTCTTCAAGAATTTCCGGAATGACTTTTCCTTTTATTCTCCATGTTTTATATTTGAACAGTGGGACGTTATTTTTGGCGGCAATCGTAGCTAGAAAAAAAGAAAAATAAATTCAACATTGCAATTTATAAATACTTCTATGTTATATAAGATGCATTCTACTCTCCTTAACGACAGCGTTAGAATAAATCAATTATAACTACTGTAACGTATAAAATTACCATAATACATATAATTATAATTAGGTATAATAAAGTTCCATAGATGTAATTTGATGCAATAAAATAATGTTAACAATACTTTAGAGTCTAGTGTTATAAAAAATTTTTTCTGTATAACTTAAAATTTAACAGAAGATTTTCTCAGCAAAAGTCATGAAAATATAAAACTACAAAAATATTACATATCTTTTAACTTGAAACTCTCTCAATAAATTATTTCTTTACATCATACATCTAAAGTCTTGATAAAAACAATCCGTTGGTAAAAATTTCACTTCATTTTTATAAAATATTCTTGTTAGATAATTAATTAAAAAATTAACTTACCCAAAGGGTCTTCTCTGTTGCCTTTATCCAACACTGTGAAAACACCAACCACTTGATGGCCATCTTTTTGTAGTAGTTTGAAAACCTCCGCAGCAAAAGTGCTCTGACCTATTATAGCAACCCGAAGGGATTTCTTTGGTGCCTAAAAATTCCGAAAAAGAAATTTATTGAACAACACTAATTAAAAAAAAACGAAAACACTAAAAACTGCTGTCTTTTACATATAATTAGCACATGAAAAATAAATAATTATAATACTTCATTCAAATTGCACCTAAAAATCCCCCGAAAAAAAGTCAACACCACTTTATTAAAAAAAATTAAAAACACTAAAACTGTTGTCTTTGACATGTCATTAGCACGTAAAAAAAAATAAAATAAAAAAAGTAATTTAAATTTCGAATTACCTCGTTAGGCACAGCTATTGGCGGCATTGTCACTGTTTTTAATATTTTTTTTTAATATTCCGTCCAGTTGGCACTATGTCTGAGAGCCGACTAACAAGAAGGCGAGCGATTGTTTCCTATATAAAGATGCAACTTATTCACCTCAACCCTGACATTGCTTATCTATAAGATATGAAATTTTACCATTGTTTTTGAAAATGTGCGAACTGTCATGTACGAACAGCTGATAGCTAGTGTTTTTTGCCATAAACCAATTTAATGGGCTTATTTGTTTTTGATATAAAAAATATAAATGTGTAGATACACTAACAAACACTTTATCATATCGTGTCTGAGGCGCTGTTAGATGTAGAGCTTAATTAAATTTATAGTTATTTTTCTGTTGTCTCTTACAAAAATGTCGCCTTATTTAGCATTTATCTGATATCTGTCTATCATCTTAATTTATTAGGAACTATTTATACTTTTGAACAATATTTTCACACAATCGGGCAGTATAAACGAACCGAGGCATAGAGTGACATTGGTTTTTTTTTATTGTTTTTCCTAAGCATTTATTATCCGCGTAAATTATAACACATCGGTTCTTTAAAATACTTTTAAAACACATAATTATTTTATGACGTGTTTTAAATAATTGCCAAATAGACACTTTAGTTTAAGATATGTGCCCTTACTTTATACCGCGACTCTATGAGCTAATTATTAGCTCTCATAGATACTTAATTTCCTATTATGTAAAGGATAATAATATTAATGATGAATTTGTTCGATAAAAACATTGCAACTGGTCATCGACCTACGAATCATTTAACTTCAATTGTCTTCTTAAATATTTATTAAACGGTATGTATCTATTCATGTTAATATTCCATTACCTATATTAGGACTACATTTTCATAGGTTTTTCCATTCATATTATCTCATTGATTTAAACGTTTATAAAGTGTGTTATTAAATCATACTAAACTAAAATAATTTATAGGTATGGAAAATTACGTGCAAATCAAGAAATAGAGTTGTAGAGCTCTTCTCCATAGGCTTTAACTAATATTATGGTGGTAATGCTATTATGGTGGTAAAATAATAAATAAACAATAATAATAATTATATTATACAAGCTGTGCCCCGCAGTTTCACCCCCGTGGCTCCGCTCCTGTTTGTCTTAGCGTGATGATAATATAATATAGCCTATAGATAGATAGCCTCGATAAATGGCCTATCTAACACCGAAAGAATTTTCAAAATCTCCTTTCCTTCCTCAGATTAACGCGTTCAAACACACAAACAAAACAAACTCTTCAGCTTTATAATATTAGGATAGATTTATTCGAGTGCAAAGTGAGTGAAGACGAGTGCTTAAGTTAGTAAGTACTTACTATTTAAGTGTTTTATCGAAACAGCCGAAATATATCAAAAAATTAAATAGTTTCGCTATGTCATTAAACTTAATCACATTAATGTTTTATGTCTCAACGGCCGCGGCAGAGGGCAAATTAACTGTGATATGATTCGTTGTAAATGATAATTATATTTATTTCTTATAACCATGTGACTGTTTTATGGTAATGTGTGTAATGTGTGCGTGATTATAAATGTATATTATAATGTTAATCAAATTTTAGATTTTAATTTTAAAATACGTTTGATGGAATCGTTTAACCTAAATATATAGATGGGCAACAGGCAAGTACTAAAACTAAACGAAATCTTCACATAAATACCAACCTATATGTCAACTGTTGCTGTAATTGTGTGTGTCTCATGTCTGTAACCCTTATTTTTTATTTTCTTGTACCTTACCTAAATAAAATTATAGTCTTTCTATTGTGTTAATTGTGTTTTCTTTATATATTATTCTATTATGTATATGTACCTAATTTTTTTGTTTAATTGAGCGGAATATACCTATGTTACATTCTTTATTTCTTAAAAAAGTACTCTACATTCATTAAACTAACTACAATTCACTAAATATATTCAACATCTAAGTATCAGCTGATGACATCACTTTGTTTTTATTTATCTCCACTAGTATTGGCTCACAGCTATGATGAAGTAACGAACATTCAAACAGAATTTACTTTCACGTATTTAATGCTTATCGTATTAAAATGGCGACTTGTAACCAGTTATGAGCGGTTATATTTTGTCGATAGGTTCAAGAAAGCCGTCCTATCATTACATCGGGACTTAATTTACCGACCACGTAATATACATAGATTACAGGCCAATGTCTTATGTTCTTGCGTACATAGTATGTAAGTAAAAGTAGACCTAGGTTAGTTTGTGGAAAGTAAGCGGCATAATATGTGCTGGGAAATATGAGTTTTACACTATTGAAACAAAAAATTGGCATGCAGGAAAGGATGGTAGGTACCAAGTCAATATAGTGGGGACAGCTTTACACTATTAGTAGTATTTTGGTATTTATTTTGAGTGGAATAATATCAGAATGTTATTAGTTTTTACTTTTCAGTCCTAAAACAGAAGTCTCACCAAAGTTTCCCAATTTTATACTATGTATTTGAGATGCCATTGAAATACAGGACCCTATTATTTATCATAAATAATACGAATTTATTAACCTAAAACTTTGTAGAGCTCTTGTAAAGGCTATTTACTTAACGTATTTATTTTCACATTTAAACTGGATAAAAAAAAATGTGAATTGTAAAGTATTTTTTGTGTTCATACAATGAAAGATTGGTGAAATTGTATTTGCGTGATCGAGTAATAGATATTGCATTTATAACACTAGAAGGAGTCAGGAGATACAGATCATTGATTAAATCCTTCAAAACGTCCTGCTTTAAGAAAGTAACTGAAAATTAGGTAATATATACAAAATTGTATTACACTGTAGAAGATTTTTTATTCAATTTGTAGGTATAGGTACTTATTCGTACTAATAATAATCGTATTTATGTAGGCATTCAGATGTGGAGACTTACATTATAATAAATAACTTCTAATTTTACATAAAAATATAGCCTGTTTTAGATGTTTAATGTGAAATTATAATATTACAGATATTTTCATAACATATTCAATTATCAGGAAAATAATATTAGAATTAACAGGAATCTGTCGATAATATAATAACATTAAAATATAACAGGTTCATATAAATAACTGAAAAATATACAGAGTGATTTATGTGATCATTGAATGTATACCTTTTTACTGTATACTCTAAGCCTTTTTTAATGAGGATAAAAAATAAAACAACATACTACAAAATGACGGAGCACTTAATACAATTATAAAAACAGGTGATAATACTATATGTATTGAGATTTTAACCAAATTCCTGGAATCGAACATTTAAACATTGATTGATAAATATAAGAAACTTGATATACCTAGCAATAACACTTAAATAAAGGGCGAGATAGATTGTTTACTTAGGAATTAATAAATAGGAATTAATGTTCCAGATTTTCAGGATATAAATTAGGTATACGTGGTATTTCCATTGGATGGGACCTTGAAATATGTTTATTTAGATTCAGAAAATATTCCTACGATAAAAACTTAATTAGAGATATAATATTTTTTATAGTAAATAGATATTATGAATTTGTGAAGTGTAAATAAAATAAATAACACAATTTTATGAATTACGCAATGTTTTGTAACTTGTCACTTGTGTATCACTACATAGTATAAAACAAAGTCACTTTCTCTGTCCCTATGTCCCTTTGTATGCTTAAATCTTTAAAACTACGCAACGGATTTTGATGCGGTTTTTTTAATAGATAGAGTGATTCAAGAGGAAGGTTTTAGTATATAATTTATTAGGTTTTAGTCAAAGCGGGCGAAGCCGCGGGCGGTAAGCTAGTTTCTAATAATAATATTCTCAAAGTTTGGTTCGCATAATTTTTGTCTGAAAATTTTTGCAGTAGTAGATGCGAAGGGTGAATCAAAAGCATTAAAAATTACACTCTATGAGCTATCTCTACCTAAAAATAAATAAATTTTGAATTTATTTTATTTGAATAAGTACTTTTACTCAAACATCAACCCTCAAATTAGACTCTCATAATATGAACGACGAACCGCGAACGGTGAAATTCGTGCATCAAAACCACAAGAAAGAGTATTTCCGCATCACTGCTGCAGGCTAAGGCTGCAGGCTACAACATCGCCGTTATTAAGAAATGTATAGAACAATGTTTGGCAATACATACAATCTACATACGTGACAAATAATTTTCGAGACACACCGGTTCGATCCAGTTAAGATGGCTCTCATCAAGACCAGACCATTGTGCCAATCACTTGACCCCTGACATAATGAAATACTGTTTATTTTATACACGGTTATCGTGTGTGCTCTTAGATCGAGAATTTTAAACGCACAATATTTAAATAGGTATTGATAACGTAGTGTTTGTTTGATTATGTGTATCTCCTTTTCACTAGTATAAGTGGGTGATTAATTCTATTCAAATAGATGTACCTACTATACACAAAAATTCAAAGCGTTTGGCTCCACATTCGTCATTCGAACTCCAAAGGACCGTAACATGATTCCTGAATGTTCTCCAACAAGTACAACTTGGTGGTCTTCAAGGGAAGAGTGAACCTTCTATGGAAGCGCGTTCCTTCTTACTGCAATACAAACAAAATATAACAGTAGCTGTTATATTTTAATAATGGTGGTGGTTCTAAAAAAGAAATGTAGAGTTCATAAGAGAGTGGTTTGATGTGTTGCTATTAAATTTGGACAAAATGGAATGTGATCTTATTATTATGTATTTGTTTGCACAAACTCTTTGCTATGAAAGGAAAATCAGCACAACATTTGATTTATTTAACTGCATTTCTTCCTTGAACACGTTAGGAACTGATATCCAAAATAATGTTCTTATACTGATCAATCGCCTATAATATCTCGGTCAATCTCAGTTTATATTATTAAACTATGTAATTGTTCTGTGGCGTGTTTCCGAAATTGTTATTATTGTCATTTCTCTGCTATAAGATTGTTTTACATCTCTTGTATCACCATTGTTTTAGAACAATGATACTGTCATTCGGAAGAACTCAGTCATTTGGAGACAGTGAAGAGTAATGTACGTTTGGATATTTTTACTCCTAGCACTGTCAGTAATTGAGGTATCAGCATATAATTTTACAATACGGTTTCCAATGTGGTGTACTTTCAGTTTTAATAAGTGCACTTTTAATTTTAATCTCAATTTTGACTTCTCCTGATCTTTCTGTAAGTGCTAACGTGTGTCCAATATTTCTCCTTTATTCCTTATTAGTTGTTTGTCTGATATGATTTTTATGTCAATGTTTATGATATCATGATTATTTGGTAGTCTAAATTGTAAGTGATAACAAGCGAATCACGAAGTATTTAATCATACTTATACGAACGAAAATGTAGCTAACAGACTTCTAACAGTTGAATTTTTTTGGTAAGTATCTATAAACCTTTCCATTTCTTAATTATACATATCAGAACGAGAAAAGCTTACAATTCGAATTTAAGTGCGCGAATGCGCTAGATAATTTTTTCTAACAATAAAATCTTATATTAATTAAAATTAAATTTTTAACTGATAAAACACTAAAAGTTCAGTATAAAAGTCTTATTTAAACTTTATTAGCTACTGCCTATCACCTAATAAATCTATAAATTAATAAACTTTAACAATCTGTTAATCGCAGCCTATTAAACCCGAGCTACCTGCAGCAGATTTCAGTATGGACGAATTTCCATTGTACAAATCATTAGGAATATCAATAGGGAAGAGACCTGGCAGAACGCTTGAAGATGGACATTTAGAGAAGGAGTTTAAAGAACTCTACCAGGATATGATGAAAGGAAGCGAAGAAGTTGATAAAACTGAAGATTTAGATGCTTACGTTTCGCATACTGATCTAACAAGGCTTAAAAGTGAGTCGCTATTTTATTTAATTTCAACTATTCATAATCGACTTTTAAAATGACCTCCTCCTTCCTTCTACGTTCACCTTTTCACTCAATTTATGAGATTATTACGTCAATGTTTGCTAACGTTTAATAGGATAAAAAATATAAAAACATTTTTTTTTTATTAATTTAACATTTCCTGGGATGAAAAAGAAGCAAATTTGATGTTTTACATTAAATAATGTCACCTATTATATTATGGTTAGCAAAATAATAAATAGAACGCACTGTACAATGGTAACCATTATTAAATTCCTTTGAGATAATTCAATAAAATCGTTGTTTAATTTATATAAAAGTTGTTTAATTTGATATACTAGTATGTATAATACAATTATTTTCTTCTAGGTGCGTCAGATCGTCGTCGTTCCGTTATGCGCTCGCCAGCTATAAAAAGACGAGCTCGGTCGCAAACTATTCGACGACAAAAACTTAATAGCCAGAGCCTGAGGAGTCATTTACAACATTCCAGGCAATCTAATTTTGAAGAATAATCATTATAGAGTATAAGAATATTTGATATTAAAACTTTCGTATGTATTTTGTTTTTTAGTGAGCATGTTATAACGTGTAGGTACATATTTGCCCAGATTTTTTGTAGGAGTCTCAAATTCTTTATAATTGGTTCATTCTGAGAGAACCGAATCCCAACCGAGTTTATCGAAATGTGGGAACGAATGGGCTAGTTATTCTCATCATTTAAGTTCATCATTAGGCCATGGGGCTGGAAAATGCTTAATATTACTGCCTTATTTTGTACAAGGTAAGATAGGAAGAAAAGGTATAATATCAAGAAGAAAGGTACAGTCAGAATGAAGCAAATTTTCTTTAAATCGCTCGAAATAGAAAATTAAGATTGATTAGGTGTAGTCGTTTTATCTAAGTAGACAGCTGTAGTCGCAGTTATTATAATTTATAATTATTATTTAACTATGGTAAGTCATAATTGTTAGGTTCTACTGTAAACATTTTGAAGAATAAAAATGGCTAAATGAATGAATTTTCAATGAGAAATATTATGGCCTTTTTTGTAAGAAATATTGCAGTAATATTGATATTGGACAACCATAACAAATATAACAAAATCAAATCTTTTCCCTTTTTAGTGAAAACATTCAAGCCTGCTTTTCAAACGGCTAAGTAAAAAAGTACGATATATCACGCGATCGAAAAACTGTGCTAATATATTTAATAGGAGTTAACCTTTTTCATTTGCTGATTTGACTTTGCATGTGCTTTAAAGAAAGTAATTTAAGTTTGTTGTGTTTATAATATTTTAAAACTTTATGTATAAATGACTTTTTATAATATCTGTAGGGGGCGTGCAATATTCAGAGTCAAGTCACGTCAAGGTATAAAGTAGCTTCGAATAAATGGCTATAGTAATTAATAATTATCAATTACCTCTTAGACTTCTGTTTTTAACCGAAATTAATTTTGTGACAAATATCTTGAGACGTTGCTCTGCCTTATTGCTCCCCTTCGTGTTTTCTCTATATTTACCTACCTAAACCACGTAAAATTACCGAATTGACAAGCCGTTCTCGAGTTTTACGTTCAGCGACACATCTGACAATTATTATTCATGTTTATTACATTGAAAATTATGTGTGCATGTATACGTGCTAGTTTCATTGTTTCAACAAATTAATTTGAGCGCTGAATAGGTATCAATCATTTCCATTTTGTTAAAATTCTGGTTCTGTCTTTGTACAAAAATTTAATTACCAATTACTAAAAATGGAACAAACAAATTAATCATAAGAAAGTTGCGGTCAAATACAACTCAAAACAAATACTTTGACGCCATTCCCTATCATGAGGAAAAATAATAAATAAAAACAAATTGACACGCTAGTAGATTTTGAAACTAATGAGAAACGTAAATTTAACTGTGAGCTGTCTCAATAAGATTTAATTTACCTTGCTGTAACGTAGAGTCTTACATGCACATTACTAATATTTATTTCCAGACGGGACCTCCCCTGCAACCAGATAGTAACAAGTTTCCATTGTACTACGATTTAATTATTTATTTTGTGACCGTGCAATAATCTAATTCATTTTCAAAATAAATAAAAGCAATTTTAACTATTCGTAGGTTTGTTAAAAATATATTAAAGGACCTAAGTATGAACCCCGTGGAATGCCAAATGAGGTGAGTTCTTTGAATGGTTGTAAGTATCGTATGTCTGTCAGTGAACAGTATGTCTTGTATGTATTTACATATTGATGATCCATGATCTATTATTTCCGATATAGACCCATAGAAAATTAAATTTAAATTGGGTAAGTGTATCAAACGCTCTAGTGTAATCAGTGTAAATTATATTGTGAATCATAATATCAATATTTTTATTATTTACATGCACAATTAATTAATATTTAATATATTTTTGAGTATCTGAGGTAAAATGTATTAAGTTATTAATAAATTTTAATAGAATCACTTGTTACGAACAACATTTAGTACATTGAATCTTACCGCATGATTTTCGAACCTTGTCATATTAAAAATAAAGATAACTAATCCGTGAATTTCTCTTATCGATGGAGACAACGAACAAAGGTTGGCTCACACTCGCAATTTATATAAAGTGGGATAGGAAAATCACGTTATCAGTTTTACTCAAAGTGTAGTGGTAGATTGCTATAACAATGCGTTTAATATTAATGATATTTGCGTCTCTGTTACGACTTTCGTTTCAGGTAAATATGTTGGTTAAAAGATTTTAGTTCACTAAATTTACTAAATTTTCTATAATATCTATCTTTAAAGAAATAGTTATATAGAGTAGTTAGACAAGAAGATTTGTATTTTATCTGTAAAACAAATTGTTTTATTTATGTTACGCTCTTGATATTGATTAAGAATAATTTAGATAAAACATGTTTATAAGAAGATCGCGGAGAAATAATAAACTACACATTTAATGCAATGGCTTTTACAATGAGAACATAACATGAATTTGCGGAGGTGTCACTACTGTAATGTGAAATTATGTCAATTGTTCCGTGTAATAATAATTAATTACAGGTAAATTAGCTTGGAGAAATTTTTGCATATGTAGTGGTGTGTATATTACTCAGATCTTAGAGCGCGTTTCCACTATATCGTTCTGGCCTATACAAAAATGTTTCGATATCCTAACATTACTATTTAATTTTATACTTATTCCTAGCAACACTTTTGTTTTCAATAAAAACAACTTTTAATTTGAAAGAAAATGGTTTTGACTTTATAAAAAAAATATATCATTCAATTTCACGTCCTTGAGCAAACGACAAGGCGACTACCGTGAAACAATAAAATATCGTGTCCATAATAATTTGTTTCATAATTAATATTTGACCATAATAATTACGAAACAAAACAAATAAATAAATCGTCACTTGATAGTGGAAAGTGGAAACACGCACAAAACCAGAATAAACCAGTTTACGCTGTCCGCAGGTGCCACGTGCAGACGTTTGGTATCGTTAGAACATAAAATTCAAAAATTATAATTATTACGTATAGACCGGGAGATATTGACACAAAATTTCGAGTCATTTGTAACAGGATGGCGGTTCTACAGGGGTCTTAGTACGCAATGACAAAAAGAAAAACGATGGTGTGAACACTGGTACCGGCGGCTTAGTCGCGTGGGCGTTAGTCGAACTCGTCGGAAAAATAGCGAAAGTCAAACGATTTGTAACACAAAAATTTTAGAATTTACCGATAGCCCATAAAAAAGAAGTAGGCGGTAGTGTCATGCCATACTTTTCCGGTGTGACTTACAGCCCGCCATACCGACGCGAATGTGTTGATTTAAAAAAAAACAATTCAACCATTTGTACCAGGCTAACTTTTGCACAGGTAACCATCGTCGTGCAGCTATTTACGAAAATCGCCATGCCATACTTTTCGGACGATTCCAAATGGTCGCCATACCGCCGAAAATCTGCAAAAATTTTTTTTTTCGCCAAACTTTTTGTACCAGTATTGCATTTGGATTTTTGGAGAGTATTTGATAAAATGTGACCATTATTATATTTACCATACTTCTAGTAGGGGGAAAAAGTGCTGCCATACTTGAAAAATTAATTTAGTATTAATTTATATAAGTGAAGATTTCCACCACCTAGATCTTTGAAATTTTGTATTTATATTCGTTGAACCTCAAACTTACAGGAAAAATTAGTGCCATACTGTTACTAATCGTTCAAAATACGAATAAAATCTTACAATAAAAAAAAATCTTATACACATTCGCCACCTCCCACAGGTATGGCATTATCACACTTCTATTTATAATCATTCAGGAGTTGTTGAAAAAAAAAATTTAGGGTGGTACAAATGGTTCGGCGAAAAAAAAAAATTTGCAGATTTTCGGCGGTATGGCGACCATTTGAAATCGACCGAAAAGTATTGCATGGAGATTTTCGTAAATGGCTGCACGACGATGGTTACCTGTGTAAAAGTTAGCCTACAAATGGTTGAATTGTTTTTTTTAAATCAACACATTCGCGTCGGTATGGCGGGCTGTAAGTCACACCGGAAAAGTATGGCATGACACTATCGCCTACTTCTTTTTTATGGGCTATCGGTAAATTCTAAAATTTTTGTGTTACAAATTGTTTGACTTCGCTATTTTTCCGACGAGTTCGACTAACGCCCACGCGACTAAGCCGCCGGTACCAGCGTTCACACCATCGTTTTTCTTTTTGTCATTGCGTACTAAGACCCCTGTAGAACCGCCATCCTGTTACAAATGACTCGAAATTTTGTGTCAATATCTCCCGGTCTACACTACTACAAACGCAAAAATTTCTCCAAGCTAATTTACCTGTAGGTATCTAATATCTATCGACAGAACAATATCAATAAATTTACTCTTGAGGGTACATAAATAATCGAGTTTAAAATGCAAATTAATTAATTTTATTTTTAACATTGTCATTTTCATTTAATTTTATACATACCTATGTAGAGAAAATTTCAAAAATATTTTTTAATGTCCAGGCGCATTTTAATCTGCTTGTCTTTACTTTTAATTATGATAATGATCTATTTATTTAATTAATTATGATACCATGTGATATGATGATTTATCTCGGTAGAGCTTTTAGATAAATCTAATAACTAGGTACCTAATAAGTAATTAGATACCTATGTCCAAATTATAGAGGTATTAGGCGCGGGTCAAACACAAGCGGCGCGGGCGCGGGCGTGTCATAAGCGCACCTCTTCAACCTGCTTTGCACCACGTCCTTCCTCTACATTTTGTATGAAAGAACTTTGGAAATAGCCAATAGCGCACCCGATGCGCGCCGGCAGTGCGCCCGATGCGCGCCGCGCCGCTTGTGTCTGTCCCGCGCCTTACAATACAATACAAAATCCTCTAGTTAACACAAACACATAGGTACACAAGAAAAAAAACAGAAAAACAAATCAAATAGTATTATAATATGTTAAATAGGCGGCCTTATCGCTATAAGCGAACTCTGCCAGGCAACAGTAAAAGGTATTATTAACATTTCTCACACTTAATTACGTAGGTAATGATAAACGTATTAAAAAATATCGGATGATTAGAATAATGGATATTATTGGATGCTTGCCAAAGTACATAGGTTAAGCGGAGACAGCAGTGCGTCGCTTTAGTATACCACAGATAGTATACAACGAGACTTCAACACAACAAGACTGTGTTTACGTTATTTGATAAACAGCTCTATGTAAATGGCGTTTAGATCTAAATTCGTATATTGTGTTTGATTGTTTTTGTGTGTGATAATGAAATCCCTCATACCGTTCGGATTATTCTGCTTATTAATCGGATCAGAACAGGTGACAACATTTTATACTAAACAGACTTTATTTTTATTGTTTTAAGATAATATGTTCATCTTGTTGATTTATGTAAATAATTTCAGTTTTCTGTTAAAATTGAATGGTTGAAAAATATGTAGTGTAGGAATGAGTAAATAAATATAAACGAACATGGGCGTAGCCACGGTGGGGCAGGGTGGGGCACTTGCCCCACCCTGGCTCTGACCTGGAAGGTACCTAACCAAATCTAAAAAAACTTAATTATCTAGGTACTGACTACAAAACTTAATATCCGTTATAAAATTCTCACTCGAAAGTTGTCAATACAAAAAAATGCGATCTAAACAAAAAGCTTGCGCTTTTATGTTACATGATTTAAATCACTTTTGGTGCCAGAAAAAGTAGTGTAGTACTATTACCCCATTCAATGCTGCTTTTATTTAGCCAAATTTGCACTAAATTTCCCATCAAATTTTACTTTTGTTTTAGGTTAAGTTATTGATAGATCCAGGTGGAGCTACGCTCGCAATCTTACATAAAAGTTTTTGGCCGATATCTCGGAAATTATCCATTTTAAGGCAAAAAATATTGGGATTTTTTTGTAGATAGTAAAATTTTACATCTTTTATACCTTGTAAACTTTTTTTGTAAAACTTTCCGATTACGATTTAATGAGCCGGTTAATCGTTTTTGGCAAGTAACTCTTTAAATATTGGATTAATCAATGAAATGCATAGGCATTATCCATTTATTAAGATTACTTTATTTGAAACTTTTTTTCTAATGCTTTTTGAGTTATTTAACGTTTGGCGAAAAATAGAAAATTTCAAGGTAAGTATGTATGTTTCGTATACAGGGTGTCCCACTATTGGTATACTAAGCGCGAAGGGACTTGTAGTTTTGCATATACTGATCACGTAAAAAATACTTGAACAACAAAATTACATCAAAAAATTTTTGTTAAATTTTTCCTGAAAATCCATGTTTTCTTCTCTAATTTCGCGCAGCCGGCATAATATACCGCTTCGCTAATGTGAGCATTTTGTCTATGAAAACATAATCTTAAACGATAGGTCACGAGCTGGTAGCAAAGCTGGGCGGGTTGCTTGTTATGGGTGTACACATAGAGTTTTAAGAATTCATCTATTTGAAAAAAAACTGCGTCTGGAATTTTATAAGTATTTTTTACGTACTTAGCGTATGCAAAACTATAACCTCCTTTGAGCTTAGTATACCAACAGTGGGACACCCTGTATATTTCGTACAACTAAATAATATTGAGTAGTTATTTTATATTCGGATGCAAGAATAAAATAAAAGAAAATGAAAGGAAAATATTTAAAAAAAATGCATTAAAATTTTTTCTATAAGTAAAAAAAAAATCAAAAATTTTGCCGTTTCGGAAACAGTGAAAATCCACTTGCATTGGAAAATTGTTCGTTTTCATTACATCCGTAAAAAAACTTTTGGCTTGCCACGTCACCCGCCGAGCGGCGGCATTTCTACATTATACGTAGAACAACTCAAAAAATATGGGCACTAGAAAAAAAATTTCAAGCTTTTGTTTATTCTCTACAATTTTTGTTGTAGAGAATAAAGTGATCTAAAAACTATGTACATATGTACATACATGCATTTGATTCATTAATCCAATATTTTAACGATATACCGGTTCATTAAATAGGCCATAAACCGTAAATAGTAAGTTTTACAAAAAAGTTTACAGAATATAAAAGATGCGAAATTTTACTTTCTACAAAAAAGTCTTAGTAACTTTTCAAGATACCGGTCAAAAACTATAAGATTGCGAGTAAAGCTCCACCTGGATCTGTCAGCACTGTGTTTTTATGGTCAATAAGTGACCATTAACCTAAAACAAACATGAAATTGGATCGGAAGTGCAAGGTTTTGCTTTATTTATGTCTACCATTTGAAATGGTTTATTTTTCCATTTACATAGACATGTTTAGTACCTATATTTTATGGTAAAAAGGAATCATTTATTGTTTTAGAAAGATAAACTATATTATGTATGTATAATATTATAGGGATCAAATTTACATATACGGCTGTATCTTTTGTTTGTTTTGATTTTTTCATTATTATTTCAGCTTAATACCGCCACGCGTTTTTGAAAAAAAAGGTATTTTTAGACAGACAGACAGACGGACAACAAAGTCTGCCTGTCGGTTTGTCTGTCAACACACTTTTTCTCAGGAACACGAGGAGGTATCAAGCTGAAATTTATATCGAATACTCAAGTCTACGGTCTCTTAAAGCTGTGAAAAAATCAAACTAATAAGCCAACGCAATCAAAAGATACAGCCATTTTATGCTGTAAATTATCGCAAATTTCGACTTTCGCAAGGGAATCAAAACCTACATTGTACTTTCCGTGAACACAGAGTCTTGAAATTTGGTTAAAAGCCATGTCTTATAGGCGGTATAGCACAGATAAAGGAAAAATTGCTAAAACATACATTTTAGAGTTACAACATAATAAAAAGTAGGTTTGTTCGGAGCCCTCGGTGCGCGACTCCGACTCGCACTTGGCCAGTTTTTTTTTGCCCCACCCTGTGCCCATGGCTAGCTACGCCCATGTAAACGAATGAGTCATTGGACGTGTGCTCATAATTTATCCTTCATAATATGTATACATATTTGTAATACATTATACAGCCCGATACTTCCTTTAGATCATTGTTTATGTTACTAAAAATCATGTTATGGATAGCATGAAATTCCTAGTAGCTACTTTTAATTGTCTCCTGGCCAATTGTACCTTCCCCGCTAAGTGGAAGGAAGCAATTGTGATCGGGATCCACAAACCGGGCAAACCCCGGAACGTGGCATCTAGCTACCGACCTATTAGTCTCCTCAGCTCAAATATGTAATGTCAATTAGGTATTAAACCGGCAACTTGCGTACCTGCCGTAGGGGCAATTTTGAAATTAATGGACCCTTAATAATTGTGATGTGTATAGGCAAGCAGGGGCAATTTAGAGAACAACTGAAATTGACCGCCGACCAAACGATATTGCCCTTGCTGCAGGTACGTGAGTTATAGCCGGCTTAACAAAATGTAAATTTAAAAATGAATACTTGACATATTTTTAAATAAATAATTTGGGGTAAGGGGCAGATGCATTATGCATAAGTACATCTGTTTCACTGATCGATTTTCTTTAGGGACGAGTAGGTGATCAGCCTTCTGTGTCCTGCCAGACCGAGACATTTTTTTTCCTTCGTCACCACCGGGAATCGAACCCAGGACCCCTCGGTGTTACGCTCACGCGTCAACCACTGTACCAAGGAGGCGGTCGAGGGTAGATATGGATATCCTTTATTCACACAAATAATGTAATAGCACAGAATACTTAATAGTAACTAACGCTAGTAATAATTTGTACTATAACCTATTATAGTGATATACTCACTATACACTGTAGTCAACAATATATCTTCTTTAACATCTCAAACGTAGTGATTATATCCTCTTTGAACATCTCCTGTAGGTAGATATGGATATCCTTTATTGTTGTACAACCTATTATCACAGTATTACAATAGATGTTGTAATACTGTGCTATTATGGTGGTAATTGTTTAAAATATGTATTGACGATTCGAAAGTGCTTCTAAAAGAAGTCTTATTGAATAAAGAAATGTTTGAGTTTGAGATTACAGTGATATACTCACTGTACTCACTATATTTTGCTGACCGTATCAAAGTGATAGTGCAATAATAAACTGAAAATTAGTGACTGTTAAATAATGAAGTGACCAGTTTCGAGAATTCTTTATAAATAAAAAATATTTAAGAGGCTGTTTTAAATTTAGGCAAAAGTCAAGGCTCAATTAAAAATGTACACGATCTGCGGAATTGTTGAAATTACTGTAAACAATCTGTATAAGTTGGGAACTTTACTATTTTTAAATTAATGAAACAGTCTTTGGAAAGCTAACTTTATGTTACTTAGTGCAACTTAAGTGATCTGATGCACTTAAAATTTTGACACCCCAACAACTAAAAATTTATATTAGTTACACAAATTGGTAAATTCTATAGATCTATAGATACAAGAGGTTTTATTCAAAATTATCTTCATAATATCGATTATAATTTCCGCTTCTTTTAGTATTTAATCCAACCGATTGAATACTGATAGCCACGTAAATAATACTATGATGTCGTAAAAATAAATAAAAATAACAATAAACAACATAATCCGGATAAGCGGAATATTAGGTTTGGATTCGTAAAGTGAACCAAGAGGCAAATTCGTTATAAATTTTTTTTCATTCATAAATAGGTACACCTCTTTGGTACAGTGGTGAACGTGTGGGCGTGGAACTAGGTAATAGGTTTGATCCCGGTGAGGACAAAGCAACAAAAAAATTCTCATTCTTAGGACGCAAAAGTCTGATGATCTACTTGCCCGTAAAGAAAATTGATCAGCAAAACAGGTGTAGGTATACCTAATGCATAATGCGTCTGCCCCATACCCCACAAGGGGACACGGTACTACTTATCATCGCAATATTACTTTATCATTGATTGTTTTATTCCAGATTTCAACGCCATCCGACGATAGTTATGTAGCAGCGGTGGTGGAATATCAAGTGTTAGCCAATACGGATACTAATGTAGACAATTATGTCCGTTTAATTAAAGAGGCTGCAGAGCAGGTAAATATTAATTGTCTACTAGCTGTGCTCCGCGGTTTCACCCGCATTGCTCCGCTCCTGTTGGTCTAAGCGTGATAAATGGGCTATATAACACCGAAAGAATTTTTCAAATCGGACCAGTAGTTCCTTAGATTAGCGCGTTCAAACAAACAAACAAACTCTTCAGCTTTATAATATTAGTATAGATTAAAAAAATAAAATGCACGATGAAAGAATGAGTTCTTGACCGTATACGTTTGCTAAACTCTGGGGATTAGATATTGATTATCTTCATATGTTACGATTAAACTCAACAGTCGAATAAAATATATTTTACCTGTAGAAAGCTACCAAGTAACATGGGATTATTATCCTGATAGACCCTGGCTAAGCCTCCCGGCCAAGTGACTACTATAAATATGTACTTATATATAGTAATTGTACTTGTGTAGTCTTCTCACAGTTAAACTAATTGATTTGCTTGCTCTATTTCAGAATGCTGATATCGTGGTGTTCCCAGAAATGACATTAAACCGTGGCAGCCGACAGGCAGAAGTGCCGATATATGGGAAACTAAAGGAATATCCAGTACCAGCCCTACATGCAGACCTCTATGATTCGGTAAGGAATACGATTTTAAATTTAATAGAAAAACTAAACCGGCAAATGTTGTATGATGTAAGCCTATTCTCAGGCATACCTATGCACATAAAAATTATTAAAGCGGTCAAACCATTGTGGTAGAGTTTGGCAATATATATTTCACAATAGACCAACAAACAGAATTTATAGTTTATTAAATAACTCGTAGGTGATCCCAAATGTCTTGCCCTTTATTCCACAACTGCTTTGCATCCAAAAATCATTGACCATAAGGCAATTCATGCCGGAAATATATCGATATTTTTATTAAATCACACTATCACATCATTTCAGGTTCTTGTATGTATATCATCAGCTGCAAGAAACAATAGTATCTACGTAGTCATTAATATTCAAGAGAAAATGGACTGTGCAGATGCGCCCGGCGAAAATTGTCCTGAGAAAAAACTATATCATTTCAATACTAATGTAGTTTTTGATAGAAATGGAGCTATTATCGACAGGTAAAATAATGTAACTTAATATTTGAATATCTCTAATGAAGATCATAACAAATAACAATTTGTAAATAGGTGAAGTCCGAACTGTGAACTATGTAAGTGCTTTCGAACATTAATATTTTTTTTGTAACATAACCTGCTATATTTATTAATTTTAAATTCGTATTCAATGCAAGACCATCAATTAGTTTAGGAAAAATATACTTTTTAGTTTTTATAAACGTGCATCTTAATTATTTTTTTAATTAACTGGATCAATAATTGGTCTTTCGAAAATTCTTCCTACCACAAAAATCGGCACCTATAATTGATTTACTTATTTTTTTATTAATTTTCATCATCCACAATTCCTTTTTAAAAACCATCAATTTCCAGATACCGCAAGATAAATCTCTTCGGCGAATACTCACGGACGCCAGCACTCAAACCAGATCTGGGTATATTCACGACAGACTTCGGGGTCACGTTCGGTCACTTCATCTGCTTCGACCTGCTGTTCCAGGTCCCCGCCGTACAAGTAGTGCAGAAGTACAATATAACAGATGTCATTTTCCCCACCATGTGGTTCTCGGAATTGCCGTATTTGACAGGTAAATAGAACAATTCTACAACATTCTTCTAACGGACAAAAACACCAAGATATACACCAAATGAGCATAGAGCTAAAGATAAAGCAAGAGCATTCTTTCATGATCTTTTAGTGTAAACGAAAACTCGTATTCAGTGTTGTTCAGTAGTATTAGAATATTGCATAGCATCCTTTCGAACGCACTAAGAACAACTAAATAATGCTCTACGCCTGTTTACACTAAAATGATTTGACATAGTATAAATATAGTGCACGGCATAGAAATCTAAATAAAAAGACACTTATTTAGATTTCTATGGTGCACGGTCATAGGATATTTCTAAAATAATAAACGTCATGAAACAAACAAATCAGGAAGTTTTGTAACATACATATTTGAAAAAAAAATAGGTAGGTACCTATTCAAATTCCTTCTACGTTTTTACAAACGTTAAACGTTGTACTTGACTAGCAAAAAAGCAGATATTACGAAATAAAAAAAATTCCATTTAAATGGGCATCTATATTTAGTTGCTGAATAATTTTAATTTGTTTATTTACTAATTTCAGCCGTTCAGATCCAAGAGGGTTATGCTCACGCTATGAACGTCAACTTCCTTGCTGCTGGAGCGAACAATGTGCGCATTGGAAGTGCTGGTAAGGCTTAAAACAACTGTGCATAAAGGTCTGCATAGGCATGCATAAACTCTTGTTTGTTCTTGACTTTATAGTCGATGATATGTAATTAAAAGTATGATTTAACTATCAATAAAGAACTTTATTTGAATAGACAAGACCACGTTATAAGTGTGTATTATTTGGTTGCAGGCTCGGGAATATATTCAGGCAAAGCTGGGGCACTCGTTAGTATTATGCCCGGATTGCCCACCACACGACTCCTTGTGGCCAAAGTGCCAAAGGTCCCTGGCGAGGTTAGTAATAGACAGCAAAATTTAAAAAAAATAAATTTTCATAACAGTTTAGGAGCTTTTTAGAACTCCTTTAATAGTCAAAAGTACACATTGTTGAAGGTCTCTTGAAGAATTAAAAATATTATGAACAATCAGCAAAATTCATTTACAGGTGAAAGATGCGTACCCCGGGCCGATATACGACAACCCGGCGGACCACGACTACCTCCTTCTAAAAGTGGACCCCTCTCTCGAATCCCACAAGAGCCAGCTACTGGAAGCTGGTTCCCAGGACTTTGTGCTAGTAGATGGCGCCACTATGTGTAGATTTAAAGTCAATTTATCTGAATCCGCTGCTACGGTAAGTTCTATTGTGGAAACAGCACGTTTGTTTGCATGAGTTTTGAAGCCTTTTTGATTTATAAATTTGGGATTTGTTGCTTAAAAATTCAAACCCAAAATTATCATTGCCAGAGCAAGGAAAATTGTTATCTAGTATTAGTATCTAGACAGAAGTGACAGTTGATTATCGATAGTAGTTTTGAAAAAGAGGAGTAATTAATCAAATTGATTTGATGTAACATTAGCTACAAATATTTAACGAAATCTTAACAAGAAATACCTAATCCTTTGAAGTTATTTATATTTAGAACATTCAGTTCTTTATGTAAATAATATATTATGGAAGAAATAATCTACAAACATTATCAAAAATATAAAAACCCTGCATGTTACTAACTGCATGTTCGCTAGTGCGTCATTCGCATGATTCCTTTTCAAATAATATCTTATGGTAAGTAGCTATATATTATTTTGTCTATGTATGTATTATGATTTGTGCTATTTTGACTAACCTTTGTTTATTTTAAGCTTCCTGTAAAAAATAGCTTGAATTCTTTTCTATTTTTTTATTCACATCAATGAACAAAGCATAAGTATTGCTATTATTGAGATATCTTCATCCCTCAACCATTTCATAATATTCTTATATGTAATCATCTTTTGACAAAAATATATAATTTTTTCTGGATTTTTCTAGAACCTGAGGTACAGAGCGTTCGTCCAAGATCACGTCCCAGTGTATGCAAAACGTCATTTAGGAGTGACTGGGTGTGTTGTGACTGCTTGCGAATCTGACGACCCTACTACGTGTCCTTATAGGTTAGGATATTATATTTTATTTAAATTTTTTATTTAACACACACAAAATAGAAATGTCATATTAATTCGTTAGATGCGAATGCGTTTGAAATCTTACATGTGTAAATGGCTCCACAAGGGCTGAATAAATCATTGTTTTTTTTTATTTTTATAGGTACATCTATTGCAATGTTAACATTAACATATAAAAACAATAGCAATTATAACATAAAAAAGATTGACCAAAAGATGGTCTTATCGCTAAGCACGTAGCGATTACTATTTTCACCAGTAGAGTTAATTGTAATTTTAGATATTATGTTTTATTTGGTTTTTTGATTTCAAATCTATGTTAAGGAAATCGATTCAAATATTATATTCTAATCATGAATTTTATTACAGGTACGATAAGGACAGGAAGATGGACATTCAAGAAATAGAAATTGAAATGTCATCACACTCATTCAATTACAATTCCACTCTAAAATGCAATGATGTGGAATATTACGCAGTATCGTTCAGAAACAATAAATTCCCTCTAAATCCAAGCAACTATACGATTCAAGTAAAACAAGATGGCGGAAGTGATACACAAAATGGCGGCAAAATGACCTTGCTGTATAAACTAAAAGAACCACAAAATGATTTAGTTTCTTTTGGAATATGGGGTCGTGTCTATAGTGAAGACAACAAGCCAGAAGTTGATTTTACAACTGAAGATCTCAATAGTTTCAATGAAATCGAAAATGTTATTTATGGTTTGACTACTGAAAAGACTGATCTTTGAATAAAATGTTCAAATAAAAGTTAGAAGAATAGATTTTTAAGAGCATGATTTATATTTTATATTACTCCAATCAATATTTTTTTTAATAATTCATTCATGTTTAGCATAATGATCTGCGATACCTACTCAAAACAAATAAGTACATTATAAATAGGTAATAACGTATAAAAAAAGTGAATAAATTTAAAAACCTTCTGCATTATTAACGTAAAATAACCTAACTACTTACAAAAGTATATACTTAGTGTATGCTTAGTATATTTTTGTAGTTGAACTACTTTAAGTGTACAGATATAGTATTTTAATAAAATTGAAACAAAAATTGACCAAATGACTGTTTGTTTTATTTCCTATGTTTTATTATGTTATTATTGAGTGCAATTATTTAATTCATGAAATAGGATTTAAAAACAATATGTTATATTACTTATATTTAAAATTCCTTTATTTTCTCTTTAGGAAGTGAATGACAATGAGCACAAAATTTTTAGAAGTAAAATTTTCATTATCAGGTTCAATCTATTATTTTTCTCACACAAGTCTCTTACGAGGGTTTAGGTGCTAATTATAACAATTAACTATCGCGTAATAATTACAATAGTCAAAGGTTATTGGGTTATCTTGAGTTATGTGCTCTCGGGAAGATCCCTATACAAGCCAGAGGAATTTCAAATTCCCACCGAAACCCAGATAATTTATAACTAGTAGGTATCAGTTCGGAATAACTATTAGAAAGAAAGAAAGAAAGAAAGAAAGAAAGAAATAATGTTTATTTAGCACCACACAATACAAACAGAAAAAATAACAAAAATAAACGAAAAAAAAAAGAAAATACATTAAAAAAGGTAGGTACTTACGGCTGATCAGTGTGGTGCCAAAAAGGGTAGCTACTCAGCATGTGCTACACGTTATGTTGTGAAGCAGTGTGTGTATTATTATTCTTATAGTATTTTATTTATAATAGAAATTATCGATTTAGAAAGCCAACTGCACAGAAGTTAGGTATAATAAGGCATACGCGCAAAGAGCCCTAAGATTTTCTTTCAGTTCCTATCCCATCAGCCATGCTCCAATATAATCGAAGACAGACATGCGAAATCGTGAGGATCAACAGCTTTACGTGCCTTTGCAAAGATGTGTCAGTATTGCTATCTTCCGAACTCCAAGCTGTTATTAATACTTAACATATACCATTTACATTCTTTGGACCTGACCTGATTCAGTATCCTCGTCACATTACAACGTATACCTATAGCCTACTTTTCCTAACATCTATAATTTATGGAAATACTAGCTTACCGCCCGCGGCTTCGCCCGTCTTGTCTAAAACCTAATAAAATTATACTAAAACCTTCCTCTTGAATCACTCTATCTATTAAAAAAAACGCATTAAAATCCGTTCCGTAGTTTAAAAGATTTAAGCATACAAAGGGATATAGGAACAGAGAAAGTGACTTTGTTTTATACTATGTAGTGATAATAATTAATCAGTACCCATTATTTTCTTCATAACCATATGATCTTTCCTATAGCTCTACAAATATAGAGCTGGTGCATTTGATGGAGTTCGTACGTATGATGGCGTGGCTACCGGTGGAGTCAGAATATGTGCCGTGTATGCGTGTACCGATGATACCAGGGAATCGTGTGGAAAAAGGTATGTCATTAAATAGGAACATTTATCAACAATAAGACTCTTATTGGCATGTATTATGTATCGAGAAAAGGATGGTCGGCCGTGCCGCTTTTTTGCTCGACTTGGCAGAGGCACTGCCGGGCCCCCAGATATAGTATAGTACAATCTATTATAAAACTATTGTTTTTTAATATCATTATGTTATTAAGCATCAAGTGTTATTACGTATTAAGCATCATATTTACAACATGAAATTAAGATTAATCGTAAAATTGAGCGATGGCTAGATGAGCTAATTAAAAATAACAGTTTTTTTAGGTAGATACTAATCATTGGTACACACTATAATATGCGATTTAAATAACATCATCACAATTATCAATTTTAATTTATTCCCCAGGTTCCCACAATACACTCCAAATGCATTCCCGACGTTCGAAGAGCTGACAATTCAAGCGACCTTCGCTACACCACAAACTGTCCAAGAATTAGGGGCAGATGACGTAGCATATTTCCCCGTATCCCTCAAACCATCGATACTACCACTAGAAGCTGATGAATTTACCTATACATCAACAACTTTAGTCAACATTGATATGTATAGCTATAGCTTAGTGAATAAGAGCGCAGAATTGTATAACTTTGGCATATTTGGACGGGTTTTCGATAGAGATGGTCAAGAACCGACTCCTCCTTTGGCTGATGATGAGCCCGAAAACACTACGACGATAACAACAGCTTCTCCTGAATGCTGTTCCCCGGGTTCATCTGCAGCGATATATCTTAATTTGTTCTTGTTAATGACTGCTATGGCCGTGTCGTCGTTTTTTAGTTGATTCCAAAATATTCCTTTTTATTTATTCAGTCAAATTTAGTACAGTTTAGTTCTATTGTAAAATATGAGAGGAGTGAAAAGAATACATGATGATGACTTAGTTTAAATAATTTTCGTTATCTTCATATAATATATTTTAAAATATGTGACTCTCTTTGACCGTTTGACGTACCAAACTAGAAATAGATTTGTTGATCTTTTCATTGTCGAAGTATACTATAATTGTTAGAATATTTATTTAAAAGTACAAATTAAAAATGGTAGCAATAAAGCATAATAAATAAGCATTATAATTAGGTATTAAATATGGATTTTATTATATTTTGTTACAATTAAAAATTTATCTAACATTTATAACCATGTTTTTTTATTTCCTTCATTAATAATTAAAATAATATTATCCGTTAATACGTTATTAGATACAATAAAATGACCTACATTTGAAAAATATATGTTTTTCATAGATCCTTTAAGCATGCTTATCAATATTATCATTATTATCTTTCTAATAATGTGTCTTTCAGTTATTGTAGTCGTTTTTATAGTATACAATTTATCACTAAAATTGTAATTTAGGTAATTTTTCCATACTATAAGATAGTGGAATATGACAGACGAGTGTTATTTGAAATAATTTCCTACTTTTCTCTATTATGTAGAGCCTAATTTTTTGCCTTTGCTGTTTCTGTAGTCTTGTCTTTGTTATATGTATTTATGTATTTTAATGCAATAAAGTATTTTTCATTTCATTTTCATTCTAATTATATATCTTTTGGGAAAGAATAATTCAAATATTCTTCCATTCATTTAATATTAATTGCGTAAACATATAGAAACGATTAAAAACACAAATAACACCAATTTACAGCTTTCCTTATAAAATTTATTCAAAAACTTTGCGCATAGTTTGGTTTGGTTATTAGAATGTAAAAGATGAGTAAATTATACTAATATTACACAATAACGCTTGTGAGAGTAAAGATAACTTATCTGTGTGTATTATTATATATGTAGAGACAAATATTTAATTACATACGTACATAGTGTCAACTATGAACATATATTACTTGCTCTGTGGAACATATTGTATTGAGCTGTGCGACTGAGTGCGTGTTTTGTGACAGTAAAAATAAAAATAAATAAAAAAATGGTTGAAAAAAGAATTTTGGTTATATACACTGGTGGTACCTTTGGAATGTTGAAAAATGAGAAAGGAGGTGAGTAGTGTAAGTTAAACTACTTATTTTATCTCTAAACACAACTAAATGTTATATTTAGTTGTGTTTAGAGATAAAATATCTAGAGTTTAGACTAATACTTAGTAACAAGAAATGTCCTACTAAAATTTAATTTAGAAATTTGTATGATTACACGGATGTTTGTTACTCTTTTGATGATTTTGAAGGAATCAAGAACTGAACTAGGTTATAATAGGTAATATAACAACAACATATAATTCAATTTAATAATAAAAATAATAAACATTTTGAACGGCCCAGTAACAATCTATACACGGCCACGTTTGCGAAGCCGTGTATAGAGGCTACTGTGCAAACATACAAGCATAACAGTTTTATATATTTTTATCCTTTGCCTTACACCGCTCATGGGCACTAAGGTCGCCTTTTTTACTAGATACATATATTTATTTATTAACTGTTTCTTTAGGTCTATTATCTATAAAAGTAATTGCTTTTTTTAATTGCTATAAGAGGTACAAAAAGCTATTAAATAAATAAATGAAATACCTTATCGGTTTTAATTACCTACGAGTAAAGTATTATTATATTATTATGTTTGGTTTCAGTATTGGTTCCACAGAAGAATATTGAACACCGAGTCATCAGAAAACTGTCTCAACTACATGACAATGAATATTGGGAAAAGCGTCTGGCTAAGACAGACAGACAGGAATACCTTGCTCTACCAGGTAATTAGGAATATTGGGATTACTTATGTTTTTTGTATATTAAACTTATTTTCAGACTTTCATTAGGTATATAATTTATCCCTGTTGGAAAGGATATAAAAATAGGTCACGAAAAATAACGTTTGAAAAAAATGTTGATTGATGTTTATTTGTAGTAAGAGATCTCTATGAACAAGAATTTTCCACAAAATGTTACACAATTATTATTAACTTTTACATTTTCATTTTAACTTAGATATTAGGTATTAACTTTTCATCTTAGGAAATAATAAGTTGTTTTATGATTAATTTGTTTTAGGATAAACAAATACAGATAACAGAGTTCACACTCTCATATCTCGTAGAAAATACTCACCTACATCTAAATAATTTTTATTGTATAATCTTGCTTAATTTATACAAACTAAAAAAATAATAAAATATATGTACCTAGACATATATTATTTTGTTGGCATATTTTATCATAACATTTACAGTTAGTCACAAGTTAGTTCTGTAAATAAAATCGTTTTTAAATAATATCACTACATAGTATAAAACAAAGTCGCTTTCTCTGTCCCTATGTCCCTATGTATGCTTCAATCTTTAAAACTACGCAACAGATTTTGATGCGGTTTTTTTTTATTAGATGGAGTGATTCAAGAGGAAGGTTTTAGTGTATAATTTATTATGTTTTAGACAAAGCGGGCGAAGCCGGGGCGGACCGCTAGTTTTGTATAAATTCTGAAAAGTTTACGATAGTTTTTACGCTTATTGATGATTTAATGACTTAATGTATGACCATATACGAGCAAATAAACAGATTTGTTTTGATTTGATTTGATTTTGATTTATCGTAATTAGTTCCAAGTTCCAACTTATAATCAAGCAGAGAGATTCCTGCTTTGACTATTTGCTCTAGATTCCTGTTTCCAAAACATTAGGTATTATTTGATTTTTCAAACTTAAAATGTCTTTATGTATCATACATTGCACTTGTAAGATAATACATACACACACATATTAAGAAAAAACACTATTTTTAACATTCATGATATTTTTGATGTCATTTTTGTTATTTAAACTAGTTAAAAAACAGTTTAAAAAAGTTCTGTCTTGGACGTCCGTGTGTCTGTATGTGCGGAGGATTTTCTTGTTAACACGATAGCGACCGAAATACTTTACTAATCGAGTCTTTTTTTTTCTCTTACGCTTGAGTATGCTCAGGAATAGAACCCTTTCATTTTTCAGGGTCTGATTCGATGTGGTTTAATTGTTATTAAATAAACAAAAAAAAAAAATATCGACTGTTCTCCATAATTTTAGTATATCTATATATATTCTTTATTTACACCATATACATAAAAAAAAATACATAAAATACAATAGGGGTGAACCAAGTCAACTGTGAGATGCTTTGGATTGCGAGCATTGGCACATGAGAACAAGTGTATCTACATACTTATATTATATACACCTTTATAAATAATCAATTTTATTGTAAAGGATGAGATTATATTGAGGCGTGCACTTTTGGATTTTCCAAATTTTTTTACTTTTAGATGGCAAAGACACAGATATAAAGGTGCTTTACAAGATACTAGAATATGATGAACTGAAAGATTCGTCAGATTTTATGACCGACGATTGGCTCAAAATAGCGAGGGATATTAAGGTAGTATATTTATTATGTCTCTATACGTAGGCATATCACATTAGTTAATAACATTAGTTAGTAATATTTTACACATAATAGAAATTATTTTTACTAATAATAGAAATTGTTTTATCGAAAATTGGACTGGATTATAGTAATAGATTAATTAGTTTCCAAAATATGAATTCTGCTTATTTTACCTTATTTTACTTTATTTCACCATCTTTAAGTTTTGTTGCGTTTGTCTTTTATCTTCATAAAAAAATCATTAGATATAATATTTATTCGATAAATGCTATAAAAAGCGATAATATTCTAATATTCTATATTAATAAAAAATATTAATAAAATTATAATCTTATCATGATAATTCATTCATGCGATTTTAGATAACTTTCGGAAGAGGTGTTTTATGTGGCTTATTACTCGTACCTACCTATTACATATCATGTGAATTACTTATATTATTTTTCTATCTTGCATAAAAATTATGATAAGTGACTATAAAGTAGAAATAGTACAATTTTTTAAGAGAAAATACATATTGTTACTTGTAGATAATAATGGTGACAATTACAAACAGATCTATGGAACAATAAGCAAATAATCTATCAATTTATTCATACCCAGACATATCTACTACATATATATAATTAATTTTCATGTTTCCAGAAATACTATCACGACTACGATGGTTTCGTGGTACTTCATGGCACGGACACGATGGCGTATGGTGCGTCCATATTGTCCTTTATGCTGGAAACAGTCGGCAAGACTGTAGTCCTTACTGGAGCTCAGGTTTGGGAAAATAGTTATATTTTAATTACTTTAAGTGTTTCTCTAAGATACTTACTTATATTTAAACTACCTGTCCCAGCAAACGTTGCTCTGCCTTTCTCGTATCATCGGGGGGTATGAAAAATAGATGTTGTTCGATTCCCAGACCTACCCGATATGCACACAAAATTAGAAGAATAATTAGAAGAATAAAATAGACTAAAAAAATCATTTGCTCTACATTCTCTACATATAAGTAGGTGTAGTGAGTGTCCCTACGAGTTCTTTGTTATTTTAGAAAATAATAATAATGCAGCAAAGAAGCCAAAAATCGTTTGTTTTATAGCTATACAACATAGAACATAAACACAAAAATGATAATTAATGCAATCCATCAGTATTCATAGAAAGAACTAAATCTATTTTTGTCGTAGATAATAGATCATTACTTACATATTTAAATTTTATATGATACAATGTACTGTTTGTTATCCTAATCAGGATAAGATTATTATGGTTGAAGCATTTCATCATCCGTCTACCTTATTTATATTTGTAATATCTAATTAAAATGATCTGCTGAATTATAACAAAATAACTTTAATAGAAATTTTCAGAGAAGAAAATGTTTTTATTGATAAAGGAATTAGAAAACCAAAGTACCTATACATAA
>CAJQZM010042235.1:0-21595 GCA_907164665.1 Colias nastes | reverse complement strand
TTTATGAAATACTGTGCGCCTGGCTGAAGCGGGCTCTTGCTCTATAAATGTATTGAACACATAATATTCTTGATATTATTAACACATAATATCATAGTGTTTAATTTAGAAAGTTTACCATCAGCAGTCGTGGCCGAGCGGTTAAGGCGTCTGACTAGAAATCAGATTCCCTCTGGGAGCGTAGGTTCGAATCCTACCGACTGCGAACTCTTTTGTTTTATTTTTTCATCTAATAATATTTAAAACTTATATATTTTACTTACAAAACGCAAAAATAATATAGTTGATGATCTTTAACCATTTTATAACATTATTAACATTTCTCAGTATATTTTCCAGTTTCAGAAAAGGCTAAAGCTGAATTTCCAAGAAATATTCGCATGAAACGTTGCTCAAAGTAATAAAATTAACAAGCGTCCGCGTCCCACTCATTGATCGCTTCAGAGATGGCTGTCCTCAGGCTCTCATTAGGCGCAGTGCACGTGCGCCGCCCACGGCATCGCATACTTTAGGCTGCGTCCACATTAACGACTTAGCGGCTTAGAGCTCCAAGATTATTATACCTCACGGCTATATATGTGAAAGCCGTCTCACTAAACAGTTGCGGAACATGACGGCGTGTAAGATACAATGTTGTTTAAGTTCCCGACATAAGGTATTCAACGAAACACTTATAACAGTAATTCTATTAATGAAATACTTTGTTATATAAAGTGCTCAAAATCATAACAGAAGAGTTAACAAAATGAGTACAAGTTACTATAAGTGTACAAAATCTTGCATGGTTACATAATAATGTTTTCTCGTAATACTATAAATTCGTAGTGTACACAGGTGTTTAAAGTTATGTAAACATCAGAATATTTTGTATCTCACAAAGTACACAACACTTTTGACTGACAGATTTTTTACAAACAGTCTAGCAACATGTCGATTGTCGTTATTACGAACAATTATTTATTCGTTGGATAGTAAGTCATAAGTGTATAAAAACACAATTTGCGCGAAATGAAACACTAAACCACATTATCTCCAGCCAACTGCCGCCCTGGACAAAATAACTTTTCGTCATGGGATTACGAGTCTGTACCAGGGATTTAAGGTTTCATTACTTCTTCCCCATCTCTATATATGTCCCCTACTCAATGTTCTCTATTCACTTTAAACAATAGATTTCAATATTTGTCATTGTTTGATGTTGATAATGGCGAATAGAATTGAGGAGTAATAAAAAAATATTAAGAGCAACCATAGATGGTAGGTATGCAATATTTTTTTATAGCATATGATTTTTTTGAGAATTTCAATTCTGCATATGTTCTGTAATATAGTTAATCCATTCCCATCCCCTACCCATCCTCTCCTTCCCTATCCTCATTCCCTCCCATCCTCGCCCCTTCTACCTAACTCCTTCCAAATCCCTTTGAGGATAGCAACACATCCACTTCCCAGTGGAGTGGATGCTTATGGGCGGCGTGTATCGCTTAACACCAGGCGACGCGTC
The DNA here is from genome assembly GCA_907164665.1 of Colias nastes. NCBI lineage: Eukaryota > Metazoa > Arthropoda > Insecta > Lepidoptera > Pieridae > Colias > Colias nastes. The sequence goes on along the minus strand of CAJQZM010042235.1, from coordinate 20,091 downwards.
TGCTCGTTTGCTATCCTATGGCATAAAAAAAAAAAAAAAAAAATGAAAATAAAATAGCATATTTCATAATCAACACTTCATAAAAAATCTATTTACATTTTCAGTCATTATCATGTACATCTAGACGCTCACGCAAAACTAATTCTACATCGACAGCTTTGTTGGCCGATCGAGTTCTAGGTTCAGGTTGGTCGATCAGCAAACTAGAAGCGTGAGATTGGTCTTCAATCCTCATAGTAGGGGACTAAGAGGGAAACTGCACTGAGGGGCACAACGATACAAGGGAGCGTAGCGATGCGAGACCTCTAATATACAAATATTGCGGACGAAATAAATATATTCGCCCCTTGAACAAGTGCAGCACTTGATTATGTCGACGTTATGAATGTATGGGGTAATTCGATGGGATACTTGAGACGTTATGATTACGACATTGTGTATCTTCTTAACTTATGTGATCACTCGTATTAATAACGCTGGAGGAAATTATTAATCTTAGTTATTTATTTTACGTATGTACAATGTACATAGGTATTTTTGTATTTATGGTATATGCACATGCATTTTTGTATTTATCAAATTCATACAATAAGGGAGCATGTAAAAGCACCTCATCCACAGTTAGAAAATGCGGTGTATTTACACTATTACACGTTTTACATAAATACGACATACGAAAATATACTAACACTCGGTATGTGCCTAATGTTTTAGCTCCAAATTTAACAGTTGTTACCAATCCAACCAATCCTTCTAACAGTGCGTCCCAAGTGTTCGCTAATACTCCATATGGCGTTATACAATGCGCGGCACATAAACAACCATTTTACTCTGAGCCCTAACACTCTTCACAGTTCTCTATAAAACACCCAGTTCAGGGGTCTTTGTATTTTGGATTAATATTCATAGTATTGTGAGGGCGGAAAACTGATGCAACGACATGTGCATGCATTAGGGATGATGACACAATCGGACACCAGGCGCTTATTGCTCGCAACTGGACTCATTGACGTCATAATGACATTATACTTCGCATTATGCACCAAATGTGACAAATATATAAAAATAACATCGCATTAGTGGTATTATAACTCTATATCAAGTAGAGAGATGAATATCCCGCACACTTATTTTGTTCTCACTTCTCTAGATTGTGTTCTTCATAATCATAAATAGTAACTTCTAAATAGAAAAATCGACAAATTATATTTTTTTATGTTATACATGTAATTACCTAAGTAATAATATTAAATAAAATATGATTTTGATCCAGTAAGTGGATGTGTGAAGGTCGACCTTACAGATGAGAGATCTTACAGCTATTATTACACGTCAATGTAATTATAACTAATCTTCTTATCACGCTTGACAAGTTATATCTTAAACAAACGATCCACCTGGGAATGCACTAAACAAATTTTCCGTTACTCAAAAGTACAGAGGTAAAGTACTAGACATGAGTCTTCCTACCTTTTTGATTAAAATAATACAAGGTTCGTTAAGACATTTTCAGGACAAAACGCCGCACTGTAGGTACCTATCGCATAAATGTACAGAATTAAACATTTAGATGTAAATTATCTGCTCCACACCTGTTAACATTAATTATTCTCCTATTCGTCACAGTTGACTCTATCTATACGTCATATAATAAATCTGTAGAAGGGTCAATTCTGTACATTGAAAATATTGAAAAAATAAATAGCAGGGGGTGTTACTGGATCGATACCAAACCCAAATATGTGATTAAAAAATTTTTTGTCTGTCTGTCTGTCTGTATGTGAAGACATCACGTGAAAACTAACGGTTCGATTTCGATGAAACTTGGTATAATTATACCTTATTCTCCTGGGCGTAAAATAGGATACTTTTTATCCTGGAAAAGTACGTAGAAAAAAAATTAATCTTAATTTTTCAGTTTTATCCATAGACGTTGTTCTGTAGAACCGCGAACACACGTTGCGTATTATTATAGGCCTAGACGTATTTGGGTCCAATAGATATTAATTATAAGATGTCATTGTCAGAGTTACTCAAAATGGAGAAATAAACCATCCACCCGAAGACCGACATCCGCGCGGACGGAGTCGCGGGCGGAAGCTAGTTTACAATAATTTTAGTATTCAATTTATTATTATAGCCTCGTATAAAGATTTCGTAATGCAGTAATAACTTAAATCACATCCAACAATGTTGCCGTAGTTTCTGCATTTGCTGCAAAAACTTGAAAATCAGCTTTCTTATATGTACATATTTCATATTTAAAAGTAGATAGATTTAAAATAAATCCATGAGTATTAATAAGTAAATTGGACTATGTATTAAGTCTCATAATTGAGAAATGATTTAATGTTTTTTTTTTTAAACATGATTTTGTATGTATCAAGAATGAGTCCACTACATCTGACACCGTTCGCATAGTAAAATGTCATTACTCGATTTCCGACACCTGTGTCGATGTCGGCGCATTCTACAATCTCAAATTCCTTGAAGAGCCGGCACTATGGCGCCGGTAAGCGACACCGATGAACCTGCATATTTCTATGTAATCAAATGCCTCATTACTGACCGCACCTATCATACCACAATGTATGAGAAATAACGTGTTCATGACACACTATATGAACGCGTAAATAGAATAGATAAAATATATTTTTCGTTCAAGCAACAGAACGCTAAATCGAGTAACTTGGGAAGATTATCGCCAAATTTTATCAGTTGATGACCCCCTCAAGTGAGTTTCAGGTTTTTTATGAGAACTAAATGGTATAAATATAGAAACTATAAAACCTTGTACTATCTTCGTTCAGTTTACCTAATAAACACGTGAATGAAAAATGAAATATACATATTATATTATTGGAAATAGGGTACGGACATAATACAATTGTGGCTAAGCTTATAAAAAGACAGTGTTCTTAAATTTCACCTCCTCCATGATGTTAGAAACGTGACATTGATCTCCGGAACACACTGCAACTGTCATAAATATGGGAATACAACAATTTCTTTGAGCAAGATTTTACGTCTAATATTTGAGATTCTCACGGTGCAGCCCACTCACTTCACACCTCAACGACTAGAGAAAACATTGACGCAATGACTAAAATATATTATACTTAATCAATATTGAAACACAGGGAAATACATTTAAAAATCAAAACTAAATAGTAAGTCTAAAATATAATTTATATAAGTTTATAAATCAATGCGTGAAAAAATGATGTTAAAATTTTAACCGTTATATTGCTATCAAGTAGGTACTTATCGATACGACTGTGAAAATTGACAAAATGTGCCGATATGGTTTCTGGCTTTGAGAAACACTCAAGTGTCGACGTAATGATTTAATACTATTGCCGTTCACACTTGGTTCGTATAAACACACTTAGGCGATGAAATTCTTCTAACTCAAAATAAAAACTACTTACGAAAAGCTCCAAATTTTGTTACTGATTTCATTCTCTTTTTTTTTCGTTCATCTTATATTTTTTCACTGCAATATATATTTTTTGTTTAAGTTTTCTTCCATATTTATACCGTGGTACTGTAGAATGTAGATTGTAAGCAAGATACATACAAGATAGTCGAAAACACAATAATACTTATTGAAATAAACAGGTCATTCTCTTAGGTGAATTATTAAGATTCCAATTTTATTTTTAAATATTTGTGTTTTAATATTAAACTTACAAAAATTAAATCTAAATTACTTATATAAGTACCTATTCCTAATAAATAGGCACCAGTTTCCAATCAAAAGGATTAATTCTTTATAATATTTAGTTTTGATAATTCTTAGTCACGATTAAATTATTAGATATATGAATAAATTGGAGAAAAGTTGCTCAATCTATTTCTAAAAAATGTCATAAAGCCGAATTTTTACGAGGGAAGTGGCGATATTAGTACAAGCCAAGCGCCGACAGGTTGATAGATACTGGAACCATGTCGTGGTAATTTAAATACATCATAATGGTCATAATATATGTTTTATAGTTCGATAAAATGCGTTTCCGCTGTAATATATATGTGTTTTTCAAAATAAAGATTCAGCGTAATTTGATGTTAAAATTGAAAATGTGGATATTGAAAAAACAAGTGTAGCGTCAAGAGTGTACTAATCAAACGGATGACACATGTCTTTTTAATAATATTTTTTGCAGCCGTATCAAATTCGTTTTGTTATTAATAAGTCTAAGTTTTGAACATATGATTTTATATTAATAACTAGCTGTGTAACCCCGGCTTCGGATTGTGGTACAGTCTTAAAATTGGTTGTACCAACGCCTTCCGTGGGCACGCACACCACAATTTGCTGAAGATCTTAGTTAAGATCTTACTTTACGATTATTTAAAGGACAAACATACAAACATTAATTTTTCTTTATAAAGAGGTACTTACAACATATATTTTTGTTTTTAGTTGCTGAATTGCAACGTTAGTATGGTAGGTATGGTTTACTATTACAGGCTACAGCTATAGCCTTCTTTCAGCTATAAATTTTTATCAAAAGCATACATTTAAGATTTGCTTATCAACCATGTAAAAAAACTTAGTGAAAGTATTCTCCATGAACGAAGACATCACACAATTTTTAATCATTAACCGTTCAACTGAAATCAATTAACGACAAATGCGTTTGAATGGAAACGAAACCTGAATGTCTTCACTAGTTTGATCATTCAAACAATCTTCATAGATAGCTTTTTCAAAAGCTCTATATAATTTTAATCGAAAAGGATCTGAATACGTTTTATTTCTTACTTATAATATATTCTGAAAGCGCGATGTGACTACAGTTTTTGCCCCTTGCAAGTAACAGCAAAGTGCAAACACAATAATAAAGAACGATCGATTTGACACCGACCACTTTTTGCACGATTTAAAGTTACCTCTTCTCCTACCTATTACAAAAAGCTGTACCTATCGCTTCGCACAGATTTGCAAATATGTTGCTTAAAACGTGTTCTTTTCGTACATTTTTAATTCAGGCTAACATAATTGATCAGTAAAATGACGTCACACGGCGCCACGTGGCCTCAAAGCGAACTAACGAGGCCACGCGCACTACACGCGACAACACACTTCTTGCATTAATTAGTATTGTTTATAGCTCGCCATTATAATGGATTTACATGTTATTTTAGAAGGGTTGTAAACTGTATTGCGTCATTGATTAGTAAATACTAAATTACCTAGGTACTAAATTAATTAATTAATATAAAAGTTCACCTTAACTCCGATTAAAAAGTTATATAGAGGTATGTACCTACCATGTATAATAAAAGCTCTACATGTAAAAAAATATTAGGACTTAAATAATAAATAACAATTGTAATTGTAGGTAATTGGAAAAAAAATATATGGATAATTTGTTCCTTTTTTTTATGAAACTCAACTATGAAGTGGAAACTTTAAAAAAATGAACTGAATCACAAACAGCACAAAATGAGCATTTATTGTAATTTATGTTACAACAAAGTTTGTACGAATATTTCACATTGACATTCATCGGCCCTGTGGCGCAACGGATAACGCGTCTGACTACGGATCAGAAGATTCCAGGTTCGAATCCTGGCAGGGTCGTGGTTTCTTTTTATGCTATATAAATGTATTAGCATTATTATATATTACAACTACAATTAGTTAATACTCATTAACAATTTTTAAATATAATAAAATTGAAACAATACTTAAACCAAATAACCCAAGCTCACTGTTCAAGTTTCTTTGCACCTTTTTTAGATATTTCTACAATTAAGATTGCATAAAGTTTAAATGTTTCAACACTCCACTTAAATACTCAAAACATAAGCGTCTCTTATCTCAAACATTTTTTGTATAAATATTACAGTTTTTACAAGTTTACAGTTGAAACTGATACCCACCACAGATTAATAAATAGTTACCTACCTACTACTTATACAATTACTATCTATTAGTTATGTAAAAATGATATTTACGTCGTTCTTAGGATGACATTAATATATTCCTTCGATGATTAAAATATTTGAATTAATTTAAAACTATAAAATTCTTAACAAAGTCATTAATATTGAAATTGGTTCATTTAATGCAGTTGCAAATTGAAAGGAAACAATATTATCAAGCAAAATATCTGTAATCTAAAGTCTAGTCTTAACGATAATGCCAAACAGTTCCAAAAAAACACTAGCTATTTATGTTAGCTTATCGATCTGGGGTCAAGAGCGCGCCTTCCGCCTGATAACGTTGATAATTCAGCATCCCAAATAAAGCATTTTATTTACAACCCAAAATATCCATATTATGCGACATCCCTCCGATAAGACACCACATGTCAAGTTTTTGTCGTACCGATAACGTCTCTTAGAAAAGTTGATAATACATATTATGGTCTCATTGTGCATGATATCTTTATGTGTTTAAAATAACTAGATTCAAAAGGTGATACTATACAGAAGGTTTCTATTAACATAGGTTAAGCAAGGGCTAACTGCACAGTATGCGCGGCTGCTGGAAGGAAAGCAGACCATCGTTTGGGCGGTAACGGCTGCTCAGCGGACAAGGTGCCTAAAAAGAGGCCCATAAAACCTACTGCGGGCTCCCAGACAGAAGCATCAAGTAATATGGAGACTATGGAAACCACTATAGTATAGCATGGCTCTACGGTTCCTGCAATCAAACCTCAATCACTGTGCCAGGGCTCAGGACTTATTGATCCAGAGCCTGGCACAGTGGTCAATACACCTTGCAATATTATCGGAACCCTACGCTGTACCCAGCGGGCGTGATAACTGGATCGGAGACCTCGATGAAGTAGCTGCCATAGTGATGACACAGGCGGAGGGATCACCTCCGGTTCGCGCACAGGTGAAGGGTCACGGTTGCGTGGCTGTTAGGCTTATTGACACGGTTGTTATCGGCACATACTTCTCACCTAATAAAACGCTTCCTGAGTTTGAAGCGTTTTTGGGAGAAGTGGGCTCCCTGATTCAATGGGGCCGCCCTCATAATATCATCGTTGCTGGAGACCTCAACGCTAAGTCTGTGGCTTGGGGTTCTTCTGCCTCGGATGCCCGTGGAGATGTCCTCGTAGAATGGCTCGCGGCCCAAAATCTGGTTCCACTCAACCAAGGCACCGAAAACACATGTGTGCGAATGCGGGGAGGCTCAGTGGTAGATGTGACTTTCGCGAGTCCCTCTCTTGCCTGTCGTGTCCAAGGTTGGCGGGTCCTGTCGGAGGTTGAGACCCTATCTGATCACAAATACATCAGATTCGAGGTTCTCCCTACGACAGGCGTTGCGAGGAACACAAACCATGCTCCTGTCGAGACCAATCCGCGATGGTCCCTTAAAAGCCTAGATAGAAACCTGCTAGAATTAGCGTCTTTAATCAGGGCGTGGTGTCCAAAACCCGACGCTAAAAACGTAGATACAGAAGCGGAATGGTTTGCCGAGACAATGCGGCAAATATCGGATGCCGCAATGTCAAGACTGAAAAGATATCTCCCACATAACAAAGTTTACTGGTGGTCGACGGAACATGCGCGGCTCCGATTAGCCTGTGTAACCGCGAGACGCCGATATACCAAATATAGGCGAAGGAGGAGGCGTGCGGATTACTCATCTACTGAGGATGCTGAACGATATACCATGTATCAGGATGCCAAAAAGGCTCTCAGAGATGCCATTGCGGTCGCGAAAGAAAGAGCCTGGGCTGAATTGATGGACACGCTGAACCTGAATCCCTGGGGACGCCCTTACAGGCTGGTAATGAATAAGCTGCGTCCCTGGGCCCCACCGCTAACATCTACGTTGGAGCCAGCGCTGCTTCAAAAGGTGGTGACAACCCTATTTCCAGGTCGTAGGCAAAATGCAACTGATCTTGCAAGTCGAGTCAGAAGCGTTGATCAAGAAGAGCTGACCTGCGATGAACCCATTCCGGACGTGTCCTTAGCCGAATTAAATGCGGCAGTAGACCGTCTGAAAAGGAAGACTACCGCCCCGGGCCCGGATGGAGTGCACGGTAGAGTATGGTCCCATGCCCTGTCCCATGGATTGGATCAGCGCTTCTGTGATCTTTTAACAGAATGCCTTAAGATCGGTACGTTTCCAGAGCGTTGGAAGATGGGTCGCCTAGTTCTGTTAAAGAAGAGTGGCAAACCAGCAGATTCACCATCAGCATATAGGCCGATCGTCCTGCTTGATGAAGCCGGCAAGCTTTTCGAGCGCATTATCTCCAGCCGCATTCAGACCCACCTGTCACAGATAGGACCAGATCTGCAGGAAGCGCAATTTGGTTTTAGGCAGGGACGCTCTACAGTGGATGCCATAGCTCGATTGCGCGACATCTGTGAAGGATCCGTCTCCCAAGGTGGGGTAGCAGTGGCAATATCATTGGATATTTCCAATGCTTTTAACACCCTGCCTTGGGACAAAATTTTAGACGGCCTAGCCCGACACCAACTACCGCCGTATCTACGCCGTATTATCTGTTCTTATCTCTGTGGGCGTCAAATTACCTTTCAAAGGCAAGGCGGCTGGGGTAGTCACAGAGTTGCATGCGGTGTTCCACAGGGCTCTGTATTGGGGCCTCTTCTGTGGAACATCGGATACAACCACGTACTACAAGGAGAGCTGCCGCAAGGAGTTTGCGCCATTTGCTACGCCGATGACACCCTAGTGGTGTCCACGGGCCGAGATTTCAGGGAGGCGCGACTCCGAGCCACAGCTGGAGTGGCACAGGTGGTCGGCCGAATCAAAAGCCTCGGTCTAAAAGTAGCCCTCGAAAAATCTGAGGCTATATGCTTCCATGGCCACCGGAGGGCCCCACCACCGGGGGAAGAGATTGTAGTGAGCGGAGTGCCCATCCGAATTGGACCCAGACTGAAATACCTTGGTTTGGTTCTCGATCCGCGATGGACATTCCAAGCTCACTTTTCGGCACTGGCCACCAAGCTCAGCACCACGGCAGCGGCTCTCTGCCGCATTATGCCAAATATTGGAGGGCCGAGTTGGGGGTGTCGCCGACTTTTCGCTGGTGTTGTGCGATCACAAGCATTGTACGGGTGTCCGATATGGGCGGACAAACTGCTGACGCGCAATACAATCGTACTGCGGCGGGCACAACGAGTGGTAGCCATAAGAGTTGCTAGGGCGTACCGCACCGTCTCCTACGATGCGGTTTGCGTCATCGCCGGAACAGCACCCTGGCACCTTGAAGCCGCTGCCCTTTCACAGGTTTACTGGCGCAGAGCTGAGACAAGAGGGAGAGACGAGAACCTGCCTCTCGAAACACTCCAAGAATGGAAACGGGAAGCTCGCGACGCGGTGTTTCGCCGATGGCGTCGAGAACTAGACTCGTCTTGCGTGGGGGCCTGGACTCTGAATGCAATCAGACCAGTACTCAGAGAATGGGTGGAAAGGCGATGGGGGTTGATCAACTACCGACTGGTGCAGGTTCTGTCTGGGCACGGGTGCTTCGGCAGCTACCTGAACAGGATAGGTCGTGAGCCAGCTCCTGCCTGCCATCACTGTAGCAGCCTCCAAGATACGGCTTTGCACACCCTGGTGGAGTGCCCTTCCTGGACAGACGAACGTGGGTCCCTCCAGAGCCTGCTGGGAGCGGACACTCAGCTTACCCTACAAGCTCTTGTACAGGCAATGGTCACGGACGACACTGACCATTCATGGAAGACCGTCGTCACGTTCTGTGCGACGGTAATGAAAAGGAAGGAGGACGCAGAGAGGGCCCGGGAAAACGACCCAGCGGCAGACCCTCTACGTCGGCGCAGACCCGGTAGGCGCAGGCGTCTATATGACCAGCGCCAGCCGTAACATAATACTTAAGGGAAAAACACGGGGGGAGGTTTCCGTAGATACGCGCATACTGTAGTTATGCTCGCGGCAAGAAAACTGGATCCCCCCGCGTCATAAGGTGGTTAGGTCCGGAAATGGACGGCGATATTATTCAATATCGGCGGCCATTGTACACTTCCGGGCGTCGATGGGCCGCGAAGAAGCGGCAGTCGCCACACGGTCGGCGGGGGTATAAGGCCTGGCTGTTAACCCCCGCCGCCCAGGGCGAAAGACGGCCACATAAAAAAAAAAAAAAAAAGGGTTAAGCAAGGGCTCTTATCAGCAACGTGGTTGGTACACATGTAAAAAGATTTAACTGTTTTTGCCATCGCTTTTCACATATGACCTAAATGTTAAAACTATTGGTAGTTGGTGCTGAATTTATTGTAATAATTTAAACCCAAACTTAGATCGATGCACATTTACATAATATAAGAACATTAAAATTACTAAAAATGAATGAAAAACGGAAATTTTTCATATTATGGTCTCATTGTGCATGATATCTTTATGTGTTTAAAATAACTAGATTCAAAAGGTGATACTATACAGAAGGTTTTAGGAAGGAAGGTTTACTATACAAAATTTTTCATGAGGATACATTAACATAATCGAACACAAATCAAATAGATAGGAAATAATAGAGTATTGAAAGAGGCTACTAACAACTACTAAATATACGAATTCTTTTCTAAAACCAGCACAATTTATTGATTTTATGATCAAGTTCATTATAGCAAATAGAAAAATAGTTTTTATTAACTTTAAACATCTTTCTGTCTATATCGTGACATGTTGGTTCGTGTCCGAGGCATCAAGATAACTTTTTGTTGTTGGTATACAAAATGAAGATTTGAAATTTAAATATTACCTTAGCTTTTAGCCCGTTAGCGTTATTCGTGGAGCAAACATCCTGTCTGCGAGCAAATATTGGTCCTCTTGTCAGTCGCGAGATGGCCCGGACATCACTGACATGTGCTAAACACCTATCTAGTGTAAACGAGTCCTTTCCTTTTTTGTTGGTTTTCTAGTTTAGGATTTGGAAAGTTAGCTAAATAGAAAAAGCAGTACTTAACCAAGGAAATTGTTTCCTGCTTTTCCTATCGATTATTTGCTTTAAATCTAGAGATGGGAATTTAATAACAGTACCTAAGTAATTTGATAGAAAAATAAAATTGATTGACACATTGGTCAATTTTATAAATTTGAAATAGCTATGACCATATTACCTACCATAGCTCTAATGGAAGCTACAAAGAATTATGGTTAACATTTTAATGTACCGTGATGTGTACAAGATTCCCTTCATACGATATCTAGCCGAGCTTTCGAGTGCTATGGCGCGAATATCATTCGATTAGCATACGGGCCTACAGCATAACTGGAACTAAGTGACATCAATGCGTAGCCAACTTAGATCGATAATACATTGTAGTATGTAGTAGTAACTCCTGCCTTCATTAGTGCAGTATCTGGAAAATAAGCAGCCATTTTGTTGTGTAGGTACAATCTGCATATTTCAGCCATTCAGCAGAGTTGTGTTTAGTTCTTGTTCTCGGGAACCGAGATAAGTTTAAAAAACAAAAATCTTTAGTATCGAGGTATAACTGCAAGTCCAAGTCTGCTTTCAAGTCATATTTAGTGCAAGTATATTTTAATGTTGCCCTGCTACAAACTTCAACGTTTATGATACAATATTGTATAAGTACATCCAAGTATCGATCCAATAGCTCCATTTTATATTTTATTCTTTAACATCATACTTTGCCACAAACAATGTGTCCGTACTTATTCGATATATTGAGTGTTCAATTTGAAATGTACTATGTTTTTATCTATATTATCGTATCGAATGTGTAAAAGCTTTAACGCGTGTAGCAATGAATGCTATCGGGACACGTGTCATGTCCGTGAGATGGTTAGATACATAATATCTACGGAAGGGGACCGAAGTAAGTGATTGTGTTATGTGCACATTCATATGTAACAGTGTAGTGTCGTAGAAATATAAATATGTATGTTGGTGGTATTGTCCGTATGGTTTTCACAACTGAAACTTCGAAAGTTTTCATAAATGTACATATAGAAATAAAAAGGGCCTTGTAGACACGTTGTTGACTGTTATTTAGGTACACTCTTCTGTTTCTTGATGTTACTCTACTGTGTAATAAATAATTTTTATCGTGAAACAACAGTTTGAGTTTTGAGTTTGAAACTTCGAAAATATTCGTTAGGTATATTATGTAGGCAAATCTATAATTTTTTTATTTGTAGAAAATTTTAAATATTCCATATCCCATGCTAAGTACATGTACTTAGCATGGGATATGGAATATTGTATGCAATATACGAGATACATAAATAAAAGAATATTAATATAAGCAATATTCGTACGAAAATTCATGTTCCGGCGCGGCACGTGAACGCTTCCGTTTCCGGTGCGGGAAACGCGTGCCCAGCTACAATGTACACGATATTTGTGGGAAAACTATATCGATTGAGCATGAGTCTCACAACAATACTATATTAATTCACCACAGATTATATAAGATAAAATATTATATAAAGCTGAAGAGTTTGTTTGTTTGTTTGAACGCGCTAATCTCAGGAACTACTGGTCCGATTTAAAAAATTATGGTATTAATTATGGTATTTGGTGTTAGATAGCCCATTTATCGAAGAAGGCTATACGCTATATATCATTACACTAAGACCAACAGGAGCGGACCCACGCGGGTGAAACCGCGAAGCGCAGCTAGTATAAGATAAACATAGAAAGTATACTATACCTAAAAAGTTTACTGTCCACGAAAAGAAGGTTTCAGCTTTAGATATAGTTCAATAGTCAATTTAGTAAGTACCTACTTACATATAGGTTTCAACAGCTTGCTAAGTTAAATCTTAAAATTATGACTTTAAAAGTTTAATAAAGACTTGTTCTTTGACTTATCTAACGATCTTTTATACCAAATACCTACTAGGGTTAATTTAATCCGTTTAAGCAATTTAAATTAACTCCGCTTTAATAGTAGTCACTTACATAAAAACAGGCATCCCATATAATCTCAAATGTGCGAGTCTGATCTTGATAGTGCATTTATCGAATTACTCCATTAAATTATCGCTCTTAGCGATCTAGGTGCATCCTCTCATTAATTGCACCGTACCAAGGCTGTTTAGAAACTTAATTACAGGATTAAAGTTGGCACAGCTCCGTCTAATTAATCCTATTCTTTTATGGGCTGTATCCGACAAGCTCAGTCAGAGTTAACGGAAAAACTATATAAAATCTGTTCGATGTCCCGTGCAACCATCGTCTTTTAAAATTATGCTTTCTTAAATAACAACAAAAACAAAAAATACTTTTACGCTCATGTATTCTATCTATTCATGAAAATCTTCGGGGCTTTCGCATGCATGCTAGAAATATTAGCCGTAGTTAATGATATATCATCAATATCCAATGTAAAAGCTTCTCTTTCTATAAAAACTATCGATATCTAAAGTACAATATAAACAAACACGTCATTAGGCTAAAAGTAAAATTTCTAGCCATGTCGACATTCCCTAAAGGTACGTATATAGGCGGGACAAATGACGCTTGTGATGGCTCGGGCGGGGACCCTAGGGACATAAAGGGTAACAATAACACCGTATGTTCTATCTGCACAAATAAATGCATTCATGTGACAACCAATCGATACGATCCTATTTGCATATTACTTTCCCCAGATACATTGCTTGTTGATACACTTTCCAATTTGCGCAATTTTGTTTGTGAAGTGACAATCACAGTTTATATTGAAATTTACTTTGATAAGTGATTACTTTAAAATTATCTCCGAAATTATGACATAAGCACTATTATAGCTATAGGGCTGTTACCTTTTTGATATTTAACCGACTTCAAAAATAAAGGAGGAGGTTATCAATTCGGCCTGTATATTTCTGTTTGCTTTTTTTTCACAGATGATTTTGTGGTAATTTTGAGATTAAAACCCGTTAAAATACAAAAATTATGTAGCCTAAATATGAATTTACAAGAAGAAAAATCCGAATAAAATCAATAAATATAGGTACCTTGTAAAAGTAAATACGTTTTTTTCAGTGCTATATTTCGAAATCTTGTTTTGTTATGGACGCCGAAGGCTATTTAATGTACCTAAATTATTTATAATGCTTGATATTTGTATGATACATATTATATTCAATAATTATTTTAAACCAGAATTAACAATACTTGTATGTAGGTATACCTACTAAATTATTTTTAAAACGATAAATTAAATTTAATTAAAAAGCACAAAATATGCAAAAATAAATTAAAATTATTATTATACGAGCATAGAACCTCCACCTTTTTGGTTTAGGATGAAAAAGAAAATAGTTTGACAGGCTTAGTGCTTGACAAAGTGGTAAAGTCACGTATCGATAAAAATACAATAATTATAATATCTATCTTTTTCTTCCCTAATATTTACGTAATTATGCACATAAATTTAAACAAGATTTTTTTAAGGTTTCCATTTTTTTAGATTTTCGTGCTCTTCTAGATTGCGTAAAAAATAGATGCGATCTTTAAACAGACTGGACTCCTAATAGGTACTATTTGTAGCTATCATTTTGGTAGAAAATAATATGTCAACATAATTTAAAACTCATACTGCCAAGAAATTAAAAAATAGTCTCTTTTTAACTTGAAGTCAGATACGGTATTTACAAATATATTTATTGAAAGGGCTACAAACTGAAACAATCGATATTTATTTAATGTGAAATGACATCACTTTAAACTTTTTTCTATACTATGTATCTTTGTCATTCAAAATCTGTGGATGTGTCACCCGCTACTATCGATCCCCCTCAATACCCTCGTAAACACGCTTCATGGGGGGGGGAGCCATTTCGAACATTTTGTATGAAGTTTCCTTACTGTATGTATCTGTATATTGTGAGTTTATTTTGCACGTGTAAGCTACCTTAATAGATAAATAATTATTATCGTACTTCATACAACAAGTAGGTACCTTTACACATAAACATAATGTAGATATATGAATATCACCGACACAGAACAAAAATGCAGAATGGTTCCTCTTTACAAACTTCTTTTAACATCAAGATTTAAACCATGTTAATTAAATTTATTTACTACAATGCAGGCTCATTTACCAACATGAGCGCTGTTGCTAGGGTCTAGGGAGTATCACTTCGAGTTTTCTTAACGATCCCTTTCTATCTCGTTAAAATATCCACCCTAAAGCATTACTTCGATTTAAGAACCTTAGTACACAATAAAAACATCAAAGTGATATCGTGCGTTATGAAGGCGGCATTTACACTATACAGCGCTTTCCACTCAACGCCCACGTCGCCTCTACGTGACTGCAATACACAAAATATTCTCATTCTTCTATAATCCATACGATTCTTATATGGTATCTATTACTGGAGCTTATTTTTATCCTAGTTGGAATGTTTATAGCAACAAAACAACGAGTTTTAAGTTATGTTTAGGCTTTAGATATACGTGCGATGCATAATTTGTTACTAGAGCAATGATAACTTTATAACATTTCAATTAAATTGTATAATATTAAACATTGTTTTAATATAATTCTATTCTTTATATCTTTCGTCCTTCGCATCCACTTTGTTTTGAGCATAGTTGTTTGTTTGGTTATTGATTGTCATTCTTAATATTTGTTCTGTATTAAAAATGTACTTACCAAATTACGCTTAAAAGGTTTCAGCTAGGGTATATACAATTAAGCGAATTAATCTAATTTAAGTAAATCGACATGAATAAATCATACGGGCGAGCCCGTACAAGTCAGCCAGCTGTGTTGCCGCCCTCGTCCAATTTAATAAAAAGGTTTCCCGTAGCGTAGACTATCTACATAGAAAACATAGTTGGTCGCTTAAACGAAACCACGGTCAGGTTCGGTTAGGGCTGTCAATTATAATAAAAGCGTTGAACTGCACCTAAACTATAGAAAATATTGATTGAATAGGGGTTTTAAAATAATAATAGAGCGCGAGTCATGAGAAGCGTTGGAGACGTCCCTAATTTTAATGTTTATTTGATAATCTTAGACAAAACAGGTGTCTTATTTGAGCATAGATTCTGATCATAACTTCCTATTTTTGAAACTGAAATCGGAATCACAACAAACAAGGACATCGCCTATTAGCCATCATGTTATCCTGTTTATTTCCTTGAAAAGCAGCACACATAGCACTATATTTGTGATTTTCAACCAGTTGTGATATTTAAATAGATAAATCAACATCATTAGCACGCAGTTGCAGTTTAAACGAATACAAAGACGCATAGAAACTATCTTAAAATCAAATCTCATTGCATATAAATTATTTTATATCATCTGACACTATCTGTTTACGATATCAATCAATTCCGTTTTCTAATGAGATCCAGAGTTTTGTAACAGAAGTCGTTAAAACCTCGTGGGTGTAAGTATACTGTATATGACCGTATGGATTATATCTATTCCTTAGCTTGGGTATAAAGAAAGTTACACCAGTTATAACTCAAGATCAGCTTAACGAAATTTAATGATTTTGGATTTGGAATGACGTTGGATTCTTCTCCGCTAGGATTATGATAATAACTGATAACATTTTGAAAAACAAAAAAAATACCGGGCGTGGTAAAACATTCCGTGGCCCTTATAGGAACATACAAAAAAAAAGATAGACAGTCGTTCTTGAGTTATGCGCTTACCAACATTCATTTTTATTTATATAGATTATTATATTATACTAGCTGTCCCGGCAAACGTTGTTCTGCCTTACTCTTATCACTTAGGGTTATGAAAAATAGATGTTGGCCGTTTCTCAGAGCTACCCAATATGCATAGAAAATTTCATGAGAATCGGTCCAGCCGTTTTGGAGGAGTACGGTAACTAACATTGTGACACGGGAATTTTATATATTAGATTTATATATTAGAAGATAGTACAGAGTCCGTAACCCTTTTTTTTTTATAGTGGGGAAATCTTCTTAGATACCCCCGGCTCCCGGGGATGGAGCCGTGGTTATGTCGGATTTTTACCGACTAAAACCCCACTCTGTTCCATCGCGCTGCTTTGGACGGAACTGCGGGAACGGTTACGACTCTACCGCGTGTCCCGCCCAGCAGATGCCCGTTTCCAGGCCCACCACTAGAATCCCCCTCGCTGGCGGCTGCTGGAACGAAGGCTTACGCCACCAACGCGCAGACAATGGATCTTTCCCCGCTCCATCATCCGCGTTCCCCCGAACCCCCGACCCCAACACCGTCCGGCCGGAGGGTGCACGCCGGAAGGTCCTCCGATGTGTGAAATACACGTCGGGGGACCCTCCGGCGCACTTTTATAGAGATTACCTCGCAGCCCCCACCTCACCAGAGGTGGCGGCCCTCGGTCCGGCCCCACGGACCGGATTACGAGTTGGCAGACGGCCGTTTTACAGCGGCCGCCGCCCCACACCTCTCTGCAGGAGTCTCCGCGCGTCATCACAATGACGCGTCGGGATCCCGCCCTCCGCTGCACGGCGTGGCTTGCTAAACCAGCGAGCCCGCCGCGCCGCGACCTCTGGCCGCCATCCACCGCCGCATAAAAGCCGGCTCCTCTCTGGTCCACAAACAGGACCTCTGCCGTCGGGTCAGTCGAGGCCTCCCAACCCCGACTGCCGTTCAGCGCCACCTTTGCCTAGTGGACACGGGGTCCGCCAAGCCACGACCTCTGGTCGCCATCCCACGCCGCACAAAGCGGCCGCTGGGCCACACCTAGCCCTGGCCGTCGGGCCGGTCGAATCTCCCCGACTCTAAACCAGCCGTTCAGCCCCTCGCTGGTCCAATTTCGCTTCACTCAGAGGGCCATAACTCTGAGCTACTGAGCCCCTCCGCCGCGACAAGGCCTGGACCGTTGGGGGGAGAGTCCGTAACCCTGCAGTATGTACCGCACGTGCGCTGCTGGCTCGTTATCGATTAAAGATTCTACTTTCATTTAGCTAAGAATAGCTCTGGTCAATATGATATACGATGAATAGTTTTTGTACAATGGAACGAAAGTTTCGTGAGACAGTATCTGATCATTCCTTTTAATAGAGGTATGCTTAAAATTTAATGATTCAATCTTGTATCCAATAAAAAGGCCGCAAATTTTTGGGCTTTACCAAAATGTATACCGTTTAGATTATATCTTATAATCTCCAGCCTGAAATGTGTTATTTAGAAATATCAATATTGCATAAATCCGTAAAACTGGAAACTATTTTTATAATATACTACTTGCTATATTCTTCATGAGACTTTATATGTTTTCTGTTCTGTACCTCAATCATAAGAATCTTTAAACAAATAACGCACAAGTTTCTCTATACAAACCAAACTTATATGTTCCATCAAGCCACATTACATCCGCACGATATCATCGATAAAGAAGGGCTCTGATTAAATTATTGGACGTGCATTTGCCAATTTGTATCTGAACCTTCCCCTTGGAACTGCGAATACTTCATCAGCCAAATTGTATTAAGCTCTGTAATGAAATTGCTGTTGTTTATAGTGCTATTCTAGCTTCGAGATTTGTTTGTTTATACTTACGTCGTTTCTTTGTACTGTTGTACTGAATTTCATTTGGTGTTAGTTAGTTTATTGTACTTTTATATGTCAAATTTTTTGAACGGCAATATATGACGATTTGGTTTCAATCTAATCTAAATAAACAATACATTGCCAACATCAAAATGGTGTAGTTATTTTCAGTACATAAAGAAATAGCAGAACCAACAGTATTTTTTTATTCAGAGAGTTAGTTTCATAGCGATACATGATTGTTGACAATCTAAAACTAAACAAAAAAAATCTAGACAAAAGACCTCGAATTCAGATTCATAAGTTACAATCTGACATCATATATTCGGATAGATAAACAACCCACTAAAAGCTTCTATCATCAACATCTAGTTCACTTCCATATCGTAAAGTGTAAACAATAATATTGGAAACTTTTTAACACGTCATACAGTTTATACTTTATACATTACATTAGAGCCGTCAGCCAAGCGGGCGAATAATTCGACTTGTTAAGAAAATATACGCACGTGCATCGATTGTGTGTGGCTTAAACACATTTATTAACCACATCAAATGATGCTGAAATATGACAAAGAAACAGTTTGGTTACCTATATTATATCGTTGGTAGAAATAGTATAATACAATTTGTATCTAACGTTAGAAATTAAAATATCAAGCAAAATATGGTGAGAAATGGTATTATTTACTGGTTGTCTATCGTGTCAAAGTTAACCTCTCAATGCAGACATTTGATTTTCTACAACATTTACAACAACAACAAACAGCATAAAGTCACATAAAGTTTTATACTATATATAGATTATAGTAAGATTTATAAAACTTGTACCACACGGCTATACAAACAGAGGGCGGCGCCGACGTCGGAGATTATGATCGGCGTGATTAATAACGAACTAGCGTCTTGCGCGTGCGCCTGCGCCGACACTTCGCTAGAACATTAAGCCTCTTGCGGATATCTTAAATCTATATCGCCGCTAAACGAAAAGCTATAAAATAATGTTTCATGGAAATACATCAGCGTTCAATTAATTATGTAGCTTTTGTTCGAGATGCGAATACATAAAGTACATAGTTTATGGCCGTCGGACTATTTCAATTTTCTATACAAGATTGTGCTTTTTCGAAGGGAATTGATTCCGGATTTTTTATTTATTTTCATTTGATGTTCCATAAATTGAACGAGAATCAATAATTGTTGGTCGTGAGAATCAAGAACATGATATAAAGTCGATTAAAAATCCATTCTCCAGCATACTAGAATATAATTGAACATTTCGTTTAATGTTTTCACAGCATTTGCGCAGCTGTAAGACCTCCACATCATTATTTCTTCTCGATAACCAGCAGCAATTTAAACGTCTCTAAATACCTATATATAAAATAAAATTTCCGTCCAGTAAACTGTTTATACACGTCACAAGTGCGATGTATAAATCACGCATGCGCGTCGCCGTCTGCTCGCGACGCTGACTGGCACACGTCGCCTTAATGACTCATTACCGCTGAGGAGTTAACTCACAATAAGATTAATTATTTCAATTCTAATGCTATTTTTATATCGCATTGCTGAAAGCTTATTGAGGCTTTCTAAATCGTAGGCTCGATATAGAAATACTAAGAACGAACCCAAATGGCTTTTTTT